>APFE030636844.1:8362-24121 GCA_000404065.3 Pinus taeda
CTAAGTCTAAACTTAGGGAAAATAAAATATTAATGTGAATTAATATAAAACTATGTTAGAAGGGTCCAAAAGTCATGGATCAAGCCAGAGTTAATCTTAGCCATTGATTAGGGACTTAATATCAACCATTGAATTTTCAACGAGAAAAGTGTAAGAGGAGGCTTGAGGGTCACTTGGAGAAGACACTGAGTTGATCAAGAATTTGATTTTCTCGGGCAGGGCTTGTTGAGGAAATCGAAGGAGTGATCAGAGTTGCAGCTGAGGGGTAGTGAATATAGAAGCAGAGGTAGAGAGGGTATCAGGAGCATCAGTGCAGAAGCTGGGAGAGAGGGACACATAGCCAACTAGAGGCCACGCAGAATGAGTCAGGGCCCACACAAAGGAAACAAGGAGCTACAAAATGCCAGAGAGAGCCAGTGCGGGTGATACAGAGGCTCTAGAGGCTGACGCAGTGCCAGAGAGAGCCATCATGGGTGACATAGAGGCTCTAAAGGCTGGTACAGTGCATCCAGAGACTGACACAGGGAGAAGTGGGGTGATGTTGGGCTTACACTGGGCCAGAGAGGCTGACTCAGTCCCTAGAGGCAGAGTTGGATATTTCGTGGGGCAGATTGGAGCTTAGAGCTGTGGGATTGTTCATCCGGGTTTTTAGCCAAAACATATGTCTCTGACTGAGAGGTACCATTGCCGAGATCATTCTCTCTTGGGTGAGCTAGTTTGGCACCCAGGTTGTATTCTGAAACTACTTAATAATAAAACCCTCAGATAGTTGCACCAGTTTTCCCGCATTGGTTTTTTCTGGGGACATTAGTTCAAAAACAACCATGACACTTGTGTGCTTTTTTTCCTTCAGTTGATGATTTGTAATGTGTTGAGCATGTACTTGTATTTATTTTCAGTATTTACATGGTAAATAACTTGTTAATTAAACATAACAAGTAGGCAGAAATAATTCAGAAATACATGAAGGATTTCTAACAGTTAGACTTAGAAATTCCAACATGTAGGGCATTCTCAAAGATTCTATCTCCAAGTTCTAACCTCCTTTGTCTAGTTTCCCCTATCGAATAGTCATCTCTCACAAGAACTGGAGGACCAACATATGGTTTTAAAGATGAGAGAGCATCTTTTATGGCTGCCATGTGATGTGAAGAATTGGATTCTATGATCCATGCATCAAAAGAAGAATGAAGAGCAATTAATGTATGCACATTCCCTCTTATTTTAGGTGCTCTTTCTCCCTGCTTCATGTTGGAACCCTCTAGAGTATAGTCACCAAGATTATTCTCTTGAAGAGTCTATGCCATGAGATCGGCGGTCTTCTTCATTCATAATGATTTTAGATGGTAACCACGGTTGCAATAGCTGAATTTTGATAGATTCATAAGGAGGTTTTGGGTTGCCTCTCTTTCTTGGATATGGTTCCTTTGTCTTTCCTTTTCCTTTTGATTGTTGATTAACTTTCATGTTGGCCTTGCCATTTTCATGCACAACAAGTGCACAAGCTTTAGAAATTTTCATTTTTCCCATCTTTATGAGCTTATTGTCCTCATGTATCAGGGACTCAATAAAATCATCAAGTGTGGACATCTTTAAGTTTGCTCATGTTGCAAGCTTGATTGTGTGAAAAGTGGAGGCAAACATAGCATAGTGTGAACCCAATTTTGACAATATGGTAATAATTAATTGGATTTATTGCTTAGGATTTTCAATTTTGCATCTTTTTAATTGGAGTAACAAGGCTTTGAACCTTGTGAATAAATCTTGAATGTTTCTGAAACTTTTCATATCTAATGAGTTGAGCTCATTTTCAAGGATGTGAGCCCTCACATCATCCTGCTTCCCATAGAGAGTCTCCAAAGTTATTCAAATTTCATTTGGAATGGTGCATTTTTTGACATGAAACAATAATTATAGAGAAATTGATAAGCATAAGAGACTAAAGCCCTCGTCCATGCGATTGAAATATTTGGGATTTTCAAATATGGAATTTTGTTTTATTTCAATTGCCATGACTATCTGATACAAGAATCTACTTCTACGTTGAAGTGGAATCTTTGGCTTCCATTTGAAATAGTTATATTCTGTGAGAATCGTGGAAGGTGGAAACTCCATTCTTTCCAATAGGTCCAATATTTTGTACCCGCAAAAGGATTTTTTATGCCTCTTCTTCCTAGTTCTTATGGCCTCTAATACCATGTGAAATTGTAGCTAAATTTGCATATAATGGATCTAGTTAGAAAAGAATGAACAAAAAATGTAAGTAGGAAAGAATAAAGAAAATTGAGAGAATAAAATTTACATATAAGATATTGTACATGGTCGAACTAATGTGCCATAATAGTGAATCTAGAGGGATATGGACATGCACTAAAGAAAAATGACACCTAATCCTAGTTAACTGACCATGCAGTGATGAGTTCATTGTTTCATGTAGGTAAAGATAAGTAAACTTCATGCACACACTTGTGGAGCACCCTTTTAATGATAATAGCGAGGTTGTCATGCATGAGTCCACTCCATTAGTCAAATTAAAATACAACTATGTGTATGTAACATCTCCATTAAATATGATTTGTATTTATTGTATAAAATTAAATGACTTTCTGCCTTATGTGATGCAACCTATGTTAATTGCATAGATTAAAAATGCAATGTCTTTATCAAATGTATTAAGTAGCTTGTATTTTCTAAGAAATGACCTACATATTTTTGTGATTTTGAAGTGCTTCACTCATCATGGTGTTGTTGCCTACAATTATGTAGTGACTTGCACAAAAATAGTATTTTTATGAGATCAATACTTTTCCACCTATTAATTCTGATCATCCATCATGTCCTTCTAATGATCATACATTGTGGCTTATTTACATGCATCCATAGTTATTGTTTGCATGTCAATTTTGAAACAACTTCTAAACTGCTTCATTGTTGTTCCTCATACCAATAGTCAGTATATTAACAAATATACCATATATACTCATTCTTCAGGGCTACAAGTACCACAACCATGTCCAAAGCGTAAACATCCGTTTCTCTATATGTAAAGAAACTGTAAATGTTGTCAAAAAGATAAAGCTAACTTGCCATTATAGAAACTCCAATATGTCCTAAAAGTTTCAAGTGGAAAAGTTTGTCCTTTTAACAAGGACGACTTTTTATTCATATAAAAAAATCGGCTTATGTGTACACTTAAGCGAAACAATCTCATTGCGAAAAATAGCATTCTCTTTTAAGATGTCTAGTAGTGCTCAAGTCCAAAATTCCTTCAATAGGCTGGTGAGTTTGTCTTGGAACAATTTTTCTCTCTCTAATTAGCAACAATTCAATGATAAATGGAAAATTGATGATTGATAAGAAACATTGAAATGTGTTATCTTCAAATGCTTTGTCCAAAAATTCTTTACGTTCATTGATGTCAACTGACTTGGCATATCACTTGACCTAACATACTCCATTATCTGATATTATGGAGTGACCCACATGGTTTACTAGGTCAAATTGGTCGCCCTACT
The DNA here is from genome assembly GCA_000404065.3 of Pinus taeda. NCBI lineage: Eukaryota > Viridiplantae > Streptophyta > Pinopsida > Pinales > Pinaceae > Pinus > Pinus taeda. Next base: position 11,878 of record APFE030636844.1, read on the forward strand.
GGTTTTTCATAATGGACCAATGGCTAAGTCACCTGAAATGGGAACACGGGACATGAAGGACACGGGAATTCAAGTGTCAGACACAGACACGTTGACCCCCCAAAACAGGACACACTATATATATATATATATATTAAAAATTAGATATTTCTTACACAAATTCTCATTCATGATACAAATTCATTGATTCAAACATAGATATTCATCTAGATGTAAGTTTTACAAAGTAACATTATGCATACAAATACAATTGTGACATAAATGATAAATCATAATACATATTCATTTTATCAACGATCCAATAGGATCAAGACAAGATACTCTAGTTTTCTCATTAAGTCATCAAAATCAAAATGAGTTACATAGGTAGTACAATGCCAATGGAAATTAGAAATAGAAAATACAAAACGACTACAAGCCTACAAGCCTCAAGGCAGTAGGTTGCTCATAAGTCATCAATCCTCATCATCAAAATCAACATCACTGTACTCATCATCATGACCATGACTTCTCTCCTTTGCTGCATCCTCCTCCTATGTATCCAAAGTCATCTCTACATTTGCTGGTGTGGAGGATGACCCCTCTATAATATCACCATCATCAAATGTGACAAGCTCTAGCACTAGCTCATTGAGATCCAAGTTGGCCAATGCCAACTCAACATTGTTCTCCAAACCCAAATCATCAAGAAAGACAACCCACATCTTTGTCTTTCCCTTCAACCACTCATCCCTCTGCCTATAAATAAGACGAAGGCTGGTCTGCACATACATCATTGTCTCTGCCTTGGACTGCTCAAACCTACTCTTATTGACACTATACAAATTCTAATATGTGCTCAAATTCCTCCCGCAAAAGGAGGATGAAGTCATCTGAAAGAGGAGCCTCATGGCTAACTGTTGTAGAGGAGGGATTGTTGCCCCATGAGATGCCCACCAAGAATAGGGTTTCTTAGCCCTCTCCCTCTAATCACATCATATCCTGCAAATTGACCAGTGCCAGTGGAAAACTTTGCAAAGGCATCCTCCACCTCCTCAAGGGATGCTCTATCTTGAAAAATTTGCCTGAATGCATCTTTCCTCCCCTATGAGATTTCCAATCCATGTGAGGAGGGAATCTGCGGGAAGGTCCACCATTCAACCACTCATGTCTGTAGTATTTTGGGTTCAATGATTGAGCCAAACAAGGTAAAGGTGTGCAATTCTTGTCCCATCTGCTGATAAGAATATCCTATATGGTGGTGAAGAAGGCCTCTGATGATGTTTGATACTCGGGGCACTCACTCTGTAAAATAATGCTCCTCACAAACTTAATCATGGAATCCCATCCCTTATAAACCTCTCCTAGGAGGGGTTGTTCTGTATCTACAAATCGAAGCAAAGAAATGATAGGGTCCATGATCTGAATAAGTAGATATACCCTCTCCCACCAAGCATTATCTAAAACTATGTCCTTCACTCTTTTTGAGGCTGTTGAATAATGGTTAGCTATTATGCCAGAGCATCTAAGATAAATGTTTTGGGGGTTTTGTTTTAATTTGGGAGACCAATGAACGAAACAGATATAGAATTGATGTGCCTAACCCTTTGAATAATATCAATATCTCAGCAAAGCGCTGCTATAAAATTTTATATAGTGAAAAATCTTGAATAGTGGTGAGCTGAAAACAAAAAATAATATGATTATCACAATTCTCAGATAGATATTTAAATAATCATAAGTATGAAAACCTCTGACCAGTGTTCAGAAGGTTCAAGAGAATATGTTTATGCTTACAACAAGATGCTGATGATTTATTGATTCAAATGGAATTAATTAAACAGACAGTTCCTTAATCCATTCTCTTTAATGATTATCACTTCAGGAGCTTATAGGAATAGATTGAGACACAATTATTCCTACCTAATTATCTCTGTAAAGTCATAAGAATATGAAGAAAAACATAATGAGTAATACTGGAAACACTTACAAGAAACACAAACTGTGAAAAACATAATTCAGAATTCTTTGCTTCATATTGAGGTTCCAGAAAAGTCAAGTACATCAAATGTCTATAAATGCTTCAAGTGTGAAACCAATGGTAACTTGTAAAGAGAGTTATTTACACAACAGTAGGACGAAAAATATCCTAAACTGCTTTTACAAAAATATATTATTTACACAATCAGAAATAAAATTGTCTAATGATCTAGGACTGCTTTGGTGCTGCGTTGTTTGATGACTGTCACTAAAAAAGTTGAAAAGTGGTTGAAACTAGTTGACTGTTCCCTCAAAAGTTGAATGCTGTTCAATTATCCTTAATTAAGTAAAAGTGGGCTTTACCAAAAATATATGCTTGATTTCATCCATCTCGGTGTATTTTGTAAAAGTGGGCTTTACCAAAAATATATGCTTGATTTCATCGAGGATGAAGAAATTGAAATCCTGAGTGTTTTTACTATGAGAGTTGTATACTTTGTTTCGTTCCTCTATTTTAATAGTCAAGGCTCTGCATGATTGTTTTCCTCTTTATTCCTTGTGTAATGGTCATCTTTTGAATATAGGCTTTTCAACAGGTTTCTTGTTGAGTCTTGGAGTAAACAGGCTCTGCGACTAGTATCAAAGTTTTTTATCCAATGCTCTAGTCTTCGTCTGATTACTTACAAAACACAACAATAATTAAGAAAACACCGGTTTACAAGGAAAGCAATTGATGGCTTTGTTTGGACAAAGATGCCTGAGGAAGGAGTTGTGGCAGTGTTCTGAACATAATTGGAGGTCAAATGGCATCGCAAAGGTTCAGGGTGGCGCTGAAGGGTTTAACAGTTTTAACTGTGAAATGGGTGAAAGGAACGAAAATGAAGGTTTTCAGGGTTTGAAGCTTAACAGGCAATTTTTTGAATAAGGGATGAATGTTTGAATAATCGATGGTTTATCGGGTTGGTGGGGAGGCGGTATTAAAGGCCGTTGCATCGCTTATGAGGCGAATGTGGTTATGAGGAGGGCTCACCCAATATACTCTAGATCGTGACCCGTAGCCTTAGGAGGGTCGGGGAAAACCACCTTATCGGGCGGGTATTGTTCGGCCATCGGGCGCGCCCGATATGGATGTGGAGCATTGGATTAGACGGAAGTTGATCTAATGGTAGTCGGGCGAGGGAAGCGAGCGGGCGATAAAGCATGGGCTTAGGGAGGGGCCCAATGCTTTAAACCTTGGTAGTATGGGTTTATTTAATGGTTAATGGCGAGTTTAACATTGATCGGGCAGAGCTTAATGAAGTGACGTGGAGCGTCAGTAAACGTGTGTTTATCGTATGAGCGGGGAATGAACGTTTATGAAAGATATGATAGGCAGACATGGTGGATGTGGGTCTGAGTTATTTAATGAATAAAGTGATAGCATATCGCAAATCGCATTTTGGTCCGCCCAATTTCTCATTCACTTAAGAACGATATGATGCGATATGATCCTATGGTGAGGAATTGACAGTCATCTAATGGTTGACAACGTTATCGCACATCACACATAGCACTTTCTTCAACCCAATGGTTCATTCACATATGAATGCGATGCGATATGATACTTTAGGAAATAACCATTTCAGCATTTCAAACCTTCAATTTCTACCTACCCTTCTATTCTTAACATTTTTACTTATCCTTCTAGAGTGCATTTGAACTAGCAACCAAATATTTTCTTTTTATTAACAATCTATCTCTATGCCTTATTTCTTCCATTGGCTCAGATTAAACTGTTGAACCAATTTATTGATTCAGAGGGAATTAATTAAACAGATAGTTCATTAATTCATTCTCTTTAATGATTATCACTTCAGAACCTTATAGGAATAGATTGAGACACAATTATTCCTACCTAGTTATCTCTGTAAAGTCATAAGAATATGAAGAAAAACATAATGAGTAATACTGGAAACACTTACAGTAAACACAAACTGTGCAAAACATAATTCAGAATCCTTTGCTTCATATTGAGGTTCCAGAAAAGTCAAGTACATCAAATGTCTATAAATGCTTCATCAAGGGTGCAACCAATGATAACTTGTGAAGAGAGTTATTTACACAACAGTAGGACGAAAAATATCCTAAACTGCTTTTACAAAAATATATTATTTACACAATCAAAAATAAAATTGTCTAATGATCTGGCACTGCTTTGATGCTGCGTTGTTTGATGACTACCACTAAAAAAGTTGAAAAGTGGTTGAAGCTAGCTGACTGTTCCCTCAAAAGCTGAATGCTATTCAATTATCCTTAATTAAGTAAATTTGTTAATTATTCCCAGTGTTTCTTATCTGGGATAGAAATCTTTGTTACCCTCCTGTAAATTTCATCCATCTCGGTGTATTTAGTAAGAGTGGGCTTTACCAAAAATATATGCTTCATTTCATCGAGGATGAAGAAATTGAAACCCTGAGTGTTTTTAATTTGAGAGTTGTATACTCTGTTTCGTTCCTCTGTTTTAACAGTCAAGGCTCTGCGTGATTGTTTTCCTCTTTATCCCTTGGGTAATGCTCATCTTTTCAATAAAGCATTTTCAACAAGTTTCTTATCGAGTCTTGGAGTAAACAGGCTCTGCGACTAGTATCAGAGTTGCTTATCCAATGCTCTAGTCTTCGGCTGATTACCTACAAAACACAAAAATAATTAAGAAAACACCGGTTCACAAGGAAGGAGATTGATGCCTTTGTTTGGACAGAGATGCCTGAGAAAGGAGTTGTGGCAGCGTTCTGAACGTAATTGGAGGTCAAATGGCATCGCAAAGATTCAGGGTGGTGCTGAAGGGTTTAACCGTTTTAATTGTGAAACGGGTGAAAGGCACGAAAACGAAGGTTTTCAGTGTTTGAAGCTTAACGGGCAATTTTTTGAATATGGCACGAATGTTTGAATAATCGACAGTTTATTGGGTTGGTGAGGAGGCAGTATTAAAGGTCGTCGCATCGCTTATGAGGCGAAGGTGGTTTTGAGGAGGGCTCACCCGATATACTCTAGAGCGTGACACGTAGCCTCAAGAGGGTAGAGGAAAACCACTTTATCGGGCGGGTATTGTTCGGATATCAGGTGCGCCCAATATGGATGTGGAGCGTTGGATTGGACGAAAGTTGATCTAATGGTAGTTGGGTGAGGGAAGCGAGTGGGCGATAAAGCATGGGCTTAGGGAGGGGCCCAACGCTTTAAACCTTGGAAGTATGGGTTTATTTAATGGTTAATGGCGGGTTTAACATTGATTGGGCAGAGCTTAATGAAGTGACATGGAGCGTCGGTAAACGTGTGTTTATCGTATGAGCGGGGAATGAACGTTTATGAAGGATATGATAGGCGGACACAGTGGATGTGGGTCCGAGTGATTTAATGAATAAAGTGATAGCATATCGAAAATCACATTTTCTTCCGCCCAATTGCTCATTCACTTAAGAATGATGCAATGCGATATGATCCTACGGTCAGGAATCAGCAGTCATCCAATGGTTGACAGCGTTATCGCACATCGCACTTTCTTCCGCCCAATGGTTCATTCACTTATGAATGCGATGCAATATGATACTTTAGGAAAAAACCATTTCAATATTTCAAACCTTCAATTTCTACCTACCCTTCTATTACTCACATTTTTACTTATCCTTCTAGAGTGCATTTGAACTAGCAACCCAATATTTTCTTTTTATGAACAATCTATCTCTATGCCTTATTTCTTCCATTGGCTCAGATTAAACTGTTGAGCCAATTTATTGATTCAGAGGGAATTAATTAAACAGACAGTTCATTAATCCATTCTCTTTAATGATTATCAATTTAGAAGCTTATAGGAATATATTGAGACACAATTATTCCTACCTAGTTATCTGTGTAAAGTCATAAGAATATGAAGAAAAACATAATGAGTAATACTGGAAACACTTACAGGAAACACAAACTGTGTAAAACATAATTCAGAATCCTTTGCTTCATATTGAGTTTCCAGAAAAATCAAGTACATCAAATGTCTATAAATGCTTCATCAAGGGTGTAACCAATGATAACTTGTGAAGAGAGTTATTTACACAACAGTAGGATAAAAAATATCCTAAACTGCTTTTACAAAAATATGTTATTTACACAATAAAAAATAAAATTGTCTAATGATCTGGCACTCCTTTGGTGTTGTGTTGTTTGATGATTGTCACTAAAAAAGTTGAAAAGTGTTTGAAGCTAGTTGATTGTTCCCTCAAAAGCTGAATGCTGTTCAATTATCCTTAATTAAGTAAATTTGTTAATTCTTCCCAATGTTTCTTATCTGGGATAGAAATATTTGTTACCCTCCTATAGATTTCATCCATCTCGATGTATCTAGTAAAAGTGGGCTTTACCAAAAATATATGCTTGATTTCATCGAGGATGAAGAAATTGAAACCCTGAGTGTTTTACTATGAGAGTTGTATACTCTATTTCGTTCCTCTGTTTTAACAGTCAAGGCTCTGCATGATTGTTTTCCTCTTTATTCCTTGGGTAATGGTCATCTTTTGAATATAGGCTTTTCAACAAGTTTCTTGTTGAGTCTTGGAGTAAACAGGCTCTGCGACTAGTATCAAAGTTGTTTATCCAATGCTTTGGTCTTCGGTTGATTACCTACAAAACACAACAATAATGAAGAAAACACTCGTTCACACGGAAGATGATTGATGGCTTTGTTTGGGTAGAGATGCCTGAGGAAGGAGTTGTGGCAGCGTTCTGAACGTAATTGGAGGTCAAATGGAATCGCAAAGGTTCAGGGTGGTGCTGAAGGGTTTAACCGTTTTAACTATGAAATGGGCGAAAGGCACGAAAACGAAGGTTTTCAGGTTTGAAGCTTAACGGGCAATTTTTTGAATATGATGTGAATGTCTAAATAATCGATGGTTTATCAAGTTGGTGAGGAGGCGGTATTAAAGGCCGTCGCATTGCTTATGTGGCGAAGCTGTTTTTGAGGAGGGCTCACCCGATATACCCTAGAGCGTTACAAGTAGCCTCAGGAGGGTCGGGGAAAATCGCTTTATCGGGCAGGTATTGTTTGGCCATCGGGCGCGCCCGATATGGATGTGGAGTGTTGGATTAGACAGAAGTTGATCTAATGGTAATCGGGCAAGGGAAGCGAGTGGGCAATAAAGCATGGGCTTAGGGAGGGCCCCAGATCTTTAAACCTTGGCAGCATGGGTTTATTTAATGGTTAATAGTGGGTTTAACGTTGATCCGGCAGAGCTTAATGAAGTGACGTGGAGCATCGGTAAACGTGTGTTTATCGTATGAGCGAGGAATGAACGTTTATGAAGGATATGATAGGCGGGCACGGTGGATGTGGGTCCGAGTGATTTAATGAATAAAGTGATAGCATATCGCAAAACACATTTTCTTCCGCCCAATTGCTCATTCACTTAAGAACAATGGGATGCGATATGATCCTACGGTCACGAATCGACAGTCATCCAATGGTTGATAGCTTTATCGCACATCGCACATCGCACTTTCTTTTGCCCAATGGTTCATTCACTTATGAATGCGATGCGATATGATACTTTAGGAAATAACCATTTCAGCATTTCAAACCTTCAATTTCTACCTACCCTTCTATTCCTAACATTTTTACTTATCCTTCTAGAGTGCATTTGAACTAGCAACCCAATATTTTATTTTTATGAACAATCTATCTCTATGCCTTATTTCTTCCATTGGCTCAGATTAAATTGTTGAGCCAATTTATTGATTCAAAGGGAATTAATTAAACAGACAGTTCATTAATCCATTCTCTTTAATGATTATCACTTCAGAAGCTTATAGGAATAGATTGAGACACAATTAATCCTACCTAGTTATCTCTGTAAAGTCATAAGAATATGAAGAAAAACATAATGAGTAATACTGGAAACACTTACAGGAAACACAAACTGTGCAAAACATAATTCAAAATCCTTTGCTTCATATTGAGGTTCCAGAAAATTCAAGTACATCAAATGTCTATAAATGCTTCATCAAGGGTGCAACCAATGATAACTTGTGAAGAGAGTTATTTACACAACAGTAGGACGAAAAATATCCTAAACTACTTTTACAAAAATATATTATTTACACAATAAAAAATAAAATTGTCTAATGATCTGGCACTACTTTGGTGCTGCGTTGTTTGATGTCTGTCACTAAAAAAGTTGAAAAGTGGTTGAAGCTAGCTGACTGTTCCCTCAAAAGCTGAATGTTGTTCAATTATGCTTAATTAAGTAAATTTGTTAATTCTTGCCAGTGTTTCTTATCTGGGATAGAAATATTTGTTACCCTCTTGTAGATTTCATCCATCTTAGTGTATTTAGTAAAAGTGGGCTTTACCAAAAATATATGCTTGATTTCATCGAGGATGAAGAAATTGAAACCCTGAGTGTTTTTACTATGAGATTTGTATACTCTGTTTCATTCCTCTGTTTTAATAGTCAAGGCTCTGTGTGATTGTTTTCCTCTTTATTCCTCAGGTAATGTTCATCTTTTGAATATAGGCTTTTCAACAGGTTTCTTGTTGAGTCTTGGAGTAAACAGGCTCTGCGACTAGTATCAGAGTTGTTTATCCAATGCTCTAGTCTTCGGCTGATTACCTACAAAACACAACAAAAATTAAGAAAACACCGGTTCACTAGGAAGGCGATTGATGGCTTTGTTTGGACAAAGATGCCTGAGGAAGAAGTTGTGGCAGCGTTTTGAACGTAATTGGAGGTAAAATGCCATCACAAAGGTTCAGGGTGGCGTTGAATGGTTTAATGGTTTTAACTATGAAACGGGCGAAAGGCACAAAAACGAAGGTTTTCAGGGTTTGAAGCTTAACGAGCAATTTTTTGAATATGGCGCGAATGTTTGAATAATCGACGGTTTATTGGGTTGGTGGGGAGGCGGTATTAAAGGTTGTCGCATCGCTTATGAGGCGAAGGTGGTTTTGAGGAGGGCTCACTCGATATACTCTAGAGCGTGACACATAGCCTCCAGAAGGTCGGGGAAAACCGCTTTCTCGAGCGGGTATTATTCGGCCATTGGGCGCACCCGATATGGATGTGGAGTGTTGGATTAGACGGAAGTTGATCTAACGGTAGTCGGGCAAGGGAAGCGAGCAGGCGATAAAGCATGGGCTTAGAGAGGGGCCCAACACTTTAAACCTTGGCAGTATGGGTTTATTTAATGGTTAATGGCGGGTTTAACATTGATCGGGCAAAGCTTAATGAAGTGACGTGGAGCGTGAGCAAACGTGTGTTTATCGTATGAGCGAGGAATGAACGTTTATGAAGGATATGATAGGTGTACTCGGTGGATGTGGGTCCAAGTGATTTAATGAATAAAGTGATAGCATATCGCAAATCGCATTTTCTTCTGCCCAATTGCTCATTCACTTAAGAACGATGTGATGCGATATGATCCTACGGTCAGGAATTATCAATCATCCAATGGTTGACAGCGTTATCGCACATCGCACATCGCACTTTCTTTCACCCAATGGTTCATTCACTTATGAATGCGATGCAATATGATACTTTAGGAAAAAACCATTTCAATATTTCAAACCTTCAATTTCTACCTACCCTTATATTCCTAACATTTTTACTTATCCTTCTAGAGTGCATTTGAACTAGCAACCCAATATTTTCTTTTTATGAATAATCTATCTCTATGCCTTATTTCTTCCATTGGCTCAGATTAAACTGTTGAGCCAATTTATTTTCTACCTATGAGAACAAATCCAATTATGATGCAACTATATAATTGGATAAAATAAGCTAGTGTGGCATCTAAACAAACTACACACAACTGTTATTTTTCAAACTGAATTTAGAACAAAGTAGTGGCATTTAGATTTGCAACACTTTCAGATTTTATTTATTTTTCTTTTCTGTCTAACCTAAGATTTTATTTTGCCTTTATTTTTTAGGGCATCTACCCTAACAATTTCTTTGATATGGACATATTTATCAAAATATTTTCCTAACATTTTTTATTCAATATTCTTTTTGTCCATATCCTATCTTAACATTTTGTAAATACATTTTCATTTTTTGCCTAATTTATTCTAACTTATCAAAACCAAAAAATGCTACAACATCGGCTCCAACTGGGGACTGCTTTCTCCCTTAGAATGCAGAGAACCTGTAGATCCATGTGCTTTCTCCTCGGGCTCTAGAGTCGTTTCTATAAAAAATCTCACTGACAGCTTAAAAAGTAAAAGAAACTGGAGTTTTTACAATGAAATGTATCCCAACTTCTTAGTACTGAATGAAATGTTTGAGAAACCTTCCATTTACAGGATAAGTGGAATATTGTCCCTCAAGATTTTTTAGCACAAAGTGCTGTTACCCTTTACTTCAGCAATTGCTAATGGATCAAACCATAGGTTGTCAAACTTACCATGCTTTCCATTTTCCTCCCTTCTGGAGTCCCATCTTAGAACTAGGTCACCTTCCCTAAAGTCCCTTTCTCTGGCTCTTCTATCGAACAGGGTTTTCATCTTATTCTGATATTTCTTCAATTTGTATTGATGAACTTCATCATTGTTTTCATTTAGTTCAATAATCTAATTTATCCTTATTGAAAAATCATCAAGTTCATCTGTTGAGTCCTGCAAGAATTTTAAAACTAGAAAAGCCAAATTGGTGGGAAAATTTGCATCTTTCCCATAGACTAACTGAAAAGGAGATTTACGAGTAGATCTTTTTGGAGTTATTCTATTTTCCCATATTGCATAAACTAAATGAGAGTCCCAACTCTTTTTATGACCTGTTGGGGTCTTCTTTATTACCTTTACCAGACTTTTATTTGAGGATTCTGTGAGGCCATTACCTTGAGGGTAGTATGGTGTTGAATGATGTAACATAATCTGATATTTCTGGCAAAACTCAATCATTTTAACACTGGAGAATGCTACTGCATTATCTGTGACAATTTGAGTTGGGCAACCAAACCTAAATAAGATATTTTCTTCAATGAATTTCATTGCTACCAAATCGGTAGCATTTCTTACTGGAATTGTTTCCACCCATTTAGTGAAGTACTCTGTTTTTGTGAGGATCCATCTGTGCTGATTACTTGAAGTGGGATGGATTTCTCCAATAAAATCTGATCCCCATTGAAGGAAAGGTGCTGAGATTATTTATGGTACTAGTGGAAGAGCTGCTAGTTTCTGCTTACCAACAAACATCTGACAAGGAACACAACTTCTGACCTTTGCCCCTACTTGTAAGAACAATGTTGGCCAATAAAATCCTCCTCTTAAAATCTTATATGATGTTGCTCTCCAAGCATAATGTCCTCCACAAAATCCTGTATGAAACTGATCAATGATTCCTTCAATTTCTGATTCTATTAAACATAATAACAAAATATTCAGTGGATCTTTCCAGTACAAATTTGCATTTATGATGCAATACTTGACTGCTTTTAGTTTAGGAATTTTACACTGGGCTTTGGAAAATGATGCTGGGCATTCAACATGGAGCAGAAAATTTACAATGTCTTGATACTAATTGGTGAGCTCCAGTATTGTAGCAATAATGCTACAACTCCTGAGGCTTCCTGTCTCTCATTTTATCAACCCGGTTGTTCGTACAAACTTGGAAGCGACGGTGCTATATGCACAAGTACTAGATCTTGTCGCAGCTGTTACTTGGTCAGCTGGCACAAGTCGGTTAGGGCTCAAGCCAACTTCTATAGGCTCACAGAAGAAGCTTTATCAATGATGGACGAAAGCTAGCTCAAAGGAGACTAAGCTAATTGACAAAATGAACTAAAAGTAATTCAACGCATGTAACCCTAGGAAACCCTAATTTGACTAGTCTAACCTCTATAATGCAATGAGGATGAGTAATACTTCTACCAATGCCGCTACTACATCTAACAAGTGGAAATGCTTGAATCTACACTACTGACATTATCAAGGACATGTTTTTATGCTTTTTCATTAAGTAGGTGGAGTGATTGTGTTTTGTTTACTTATTAGGGTTGATTGTGTAGATGGGATGGAGAAGGAAGGGAAGCGTGGGACAGGTTGGGGAGGCTAAGTGAGGTCCCTATGAACCCTTGGCATCCATCCACAGAGGTTTCCCACGTGCAGGAGCTCAGCAACTGCATGGAGGACCTCCTACAGGATGTCTGCAGGGGATTCTACAGGAAACTCGGGGTTTTCTATAGGATGTCTCTGAATTGCTACAGGATGTCTCTGAATTGCTACAGGATGGTCTACCGTGGAGGACTGAGGTGAGGAAGAGGTGATGGA
>APFE030636844.1:24141-42099 GCA_000404065.3 Pinus taeda
GCCTCCTTATGTCTCCTTACTCCCTTTACGTTGTCTTTTGTTCCCCTTTCCATGCAAAAACCTGGAATCACAATGCATTAGTCACGTGGGTAAAGTGTCTAACCTTCCTCCTACAAACAACACGAAATAACTAAGAAATGCATGAATAAGCAAAGAAAGATGAATGGTTTGAGCAAGTAAAGTAGGCCAAAATGAGCCCGAATTGTACCAAAATTGGGGCTCATCACTAATCATACGATAGAAATTTGTCATAAATATGTAAAGGGTTAATCTGATCTGAAGGTAAAGGTTCTCATGGATTCTTTTCTACGGGTTGAAGAGAAGGTTCTTGTGGATTCTCCCCTTGCAAAATTAGGAAAGGTTCTTGTGAATTCTTTCCTTGTGCAAGGATAGAAGGTTCTTGTGGATTCTTCTCTTGTACAAGGACATAAGGTTCTTATGGATTCTTTCATTGTACTTCTAAAATAGAATTGATTCCAAGCACTTTGCAATTGGATTCTGCTAGAAGCTTGGCTAATCCCAAGCCTTTTACTAGCTTTGTAGTTTTGATAGTTAGATCAAACTCAAGTATTTGAGTGATCCACCTACCTCTTTTCCCATCAGTGTCAGGTTGAGTTAAAACGATTTTTATAGCACCATTAGGATCATAAGCAGTAATAGGTGAATGTAGGACATACATCCTGAAAGATTTCAGGGCTTGAATGAGGGCATAGGCTTGCTTCTCGATTATGTCATACTTAAGCTCAGCATCTCATAACCTTGCTGAAAAAGGCTATGGGCTGGTCATGGGAATCTTCATTCTTTTGTAATAGAACAATAGCAAGGGTTGTTTCTAAGGCAAAAGAAAAGATACCGAATTGTTTAGTATAATCAGGGCTCGCCAAGGTGGGAGTTTCGGAAATAGCTTTCTTGATTTGATCAAATGCATGCCTAGAAGAGTCAGTGCATTTAACTTCATGATCCTTTTGGAGCATGTTAGTTATATCTTTTACAATCTCTGCATAATTTGAGATGAATCTCCTTAAAAATTAATCTTACCCAGAAAAGCTTGAATTTGTTTCTTGTTTCTAGGTAAGGTCAATGTTTCAATGGCAGACACATGCTTGGGATCAATTACCACTCCTTCCTTTGAGATTATATGGCCTAATAGTTTTCTGTCTTTGATAGCCAACATAGGCTTTTTAGGGGTTCAATGATATCCCAAATTTCCTACACCTGTCAAAAACCTTGTTCAAGTGCTTTAGATGTTTCTGATCAAATTTAGCAAAAACAGTAATTTCGTCAAGTAAAATAACCACAAATTTGTTTACCTGACCCATGAAAGCTACATCCATAGCTCTCTGAAATGTTGCTCTAGCATTTGATAAGCCAAATGGCATTCTAACGCACATAAATGTACCCCAGGGTGTAGTGAAGGTTGTCTTTTCCCTGTCTGCTGGATGAACATTCACTTGATTATAACCTGAAAACCCATCAAGCATAAAAAGTATTTGTGCTCCTGAAACCATTTGAAGTAACTGATCCATCTTGGGCAAAGGGTAATTATCCTTTAATGATGCTTTGTTCAAATTTCTAACATCCACACAAAGCCTGGTTTCTCCATTATTTTTCCTAACAGGAACTAAATTTGCAACCCAATTAGAATATCTAAGAGGGAGAATGATATGGGCATCTAGCATTTTCTTAATTTCCCTTTCGAGAGTTGGTAGAAGGGCTGGATTAATCCTCCTAAGTTTTTGTTGATAAGGGACTGCTTCTAGCTTCAAAGGGATCTTATGTTGTATTAAAGAAGTATCATCAGTTTTTAGATCAACGTAGGTCCAAGAAAAAACATCCTTATAGTTTTGAAGCAACTTAAGATATTGAGTTTTAATCTTAGGATCTAGAGATGCACAGATTTTGATGCTTTTGACATCATCATCTGTTCCAATGTTAATTTCTTCTATGTCCTCTTCCGAAGAAATGGACTGAGGATTTCAGAGAACATCATTTTGATGAAACAAATTTTCTAAAGGTATCAAGCCTTTGGGAATAATATTGTTAGACAATTGAATAATATTATGATCAACAATTTTTGAACTGAAATCTGAAGTACCATTCTCACTTGTATTTTCATTTATTTCGGATCTATCTTCATCAATTTGTAGAAGAGAAAATTGATCCACAAGTTGTAGAAAAGATTTCAAGTGTTCATCATCTTCAAATATCTGCCAGTGTTTTAGATTGTCTGGGATAGATGGTCTATACATGTCTTGTATTTGGTAGAGAAAATTAGTCTGATCAGGAATTTTAAATGAACTAGCAGAAATAGCTAAGGCATCTGCATGAATATTCTGATCTCTTCGAATATACGTCAAATTAAAAGCATCAAAGAAGTTTTCAACTAAATCCCATACTTCATTTCGGTAAGACCTAAGTCTAGGATGTTTAGTCTGGCAAATATTTCTCACTTGTTTGACAATAAGTTTTGAATCACTAAAAACACTCAAGTTTTGAACCTTTAAGTTTTTGGCTAATTGCAATCCCAAAAGGAAAGCTTCATATTCAACCACATTATTTGTAACTTCGAAGTCAAGCTTACATGATTGGGTAATGTTTTCTTTTTCTGGTGATATTTAAACTACTCTAGCTCCTAATCCATCTTTTGTACAGGAGCTACCAAAGAATAGTTTCCATATATCAGTTTTATTTGGTACTGGACTTTCAATTACATCTTCAATTTTAACTTGAGTTTCTTGCACTTGGTTCAAAGAGAGTTGAAAGCAACCAAAATCTTGGTCAATTGCATAAATGGGATGGTTCCTTGGTTGGTTTGTTTTACAAAGAGTGTGCACAAATCTCACCTCCCTATATAATCTTAGGTTTTTCTCCCCCATAAACTAGAATAGTAGCATAAAACATATCCATCTGAAGAGTTCCCCCTAATTTGGCACAACAGGACCTTGAAGGGAGAATTCCAAATTTGGGAGGGATATCAGTGACAACTATATCAAGTACTACACTTTTCACTAGAATTTGGCCAAGGGTGGCTACTAAATCCTTAATCAATCCTAAGCAAGGTACCCTTTTAGAATCAAAGGTGTACAAGTCATGATAAGATCTAGTTATGTCAAGTTTCAAATGATCCATGATAGTTTTTGGCATGAGGTTATGTGATGCTCCAGAATCAAGCATACAATTATACAACATGGAATCATTTGCCTTAAGAGTTACATAGAAAGGAGGCACTATTTCATCTATCACATATGAGCTTGGGCCAAAAACAACTGCCAGTTTTCATCTTGCAGACTGATGATCTTACCTTCAGCATCAATCGAGGTATTTTGTATCCATTTGGAGACCTGATTTTTATACCCAGGGTTTTTAGGAAGTTCTAAAAGAGGAATTGGGATTTTAACTCTTTCTAACTCTTTTTCAACATTAAATGTAGTCAATGCAATTTTTTCACTTTAAAGAATATCAATTGGTTGTTCTAATGGTTGAATAAAAGTCGTTTGAGTTTGAGAAGTTTTGGCACGAGGTTCAATTACTGGAGTTTCCTTAGGAGGTCTTCCAGGTCCAGGACTAGGCCTAAGGTCATATCTTTTGTTCAACTCTGCAATTAAAAATTTAGAGAAGGCATGGTATTTAGAAACCTATGATGATTCTTGATCTTCTTGAACTTGATTTTGTTGTGTAAGAGGAATAATAATTGTTTGATTAGAGGAAATATCCATATTATTTATATCTTCAGTGATGGTCATAGTATTATCATCAGGTTGTTGATCATCTATCAACAATGGAGTGGGAACCCGCTGATCATTACTAGGTCTCTAAAGAATTCATAATGGTGGATTTCTTTGATACTGACCTTGATTTTGATTTTGGGGTCTCGAAACTGTTTGTTGAGTTGTCCTAGGTTGGGTCTCAATCTTGGAAATTCTATTAGATAGATTTCTAAGAAGATAAGTTATTTCATTTATTTTAGAATCTTCAGTTTTAGTCTTAGAGGAACTAGAAGCCTCTAGTGTCGATTTGAGTTTTCTTTGAGCCTTTTCCTCTTTATCTTTCAAAGAAGTTGAAGCAACCCTATTTGATTCTACCTCAATAGCATTTGTTTGCATATATTCAAGAGTTCTTGAAGTTCTCTCTCTCAGCATAACAACAAAATCATCATCAAAGGCTTTAGAAAATCTAGACTTTGCTACTGCTATAGGGGGTTTACAATCAGGGGGCATTTTATGATAAAGCTTATTGAATCTTTTGATAAAGTCTGATACAGGTTCACCAAAATTTCTTTTAAGTTCATCAGACTAGTAAGAAAGTAAAGAGGATCTTTTTTCACACCCCACTGGTTTTTAAATATAGTTGTAAGTTCTTCCCAATTTCTAATGGTATTTGCAGGTAACTGCCTAAACCAAATTCTTACATTTTTTTCAAGTGATTGTACAAACAACCTCATGTAAACATTTTCTCATTCAATATTCATGTTATTTGCAAAGTCTAAAAAGGCTTGAAGATGGTCTTCAGCAGAAGGACCAGTTTCTCCATTATACCTGGGAAGGTATTTCAAGTATCCAACTCGGAATGCATCGAGATTAGGAGGTACGACTAAAGCTGCATATCTAGCCTGTACAATAGGTTGGAAAGCCATAGTGGGAGGTGGTGTATGAGGTGTTTGTGTGGATGAAGAAGTTGAAGAAGATGAAGAAGAAGTTGAAGAAGGTGATTGAGGGGTTGAAGAACTAGTTGGAGGTGAAGAAGGAGGGGATCTCTTGAATGATTTCAAAGGAGTCCTAAGAACTAACTTCTGGACCTATAGATGAATACCTTCCTTTGTTTCAAAGAGTGGATTTGAATACATAGAGAAGGTCTCTTCGAGTTGTTCAGAAGTAGAAGCTTCAGGTTGTCCAAAAGTGGGAGGAAATGAATAAGTGGTAGGGGATATGAAATCTGTTGGTTTATATTCTGGTAAATTAACACCCAGGTCAGACTCAGTTTTAGGTGATCCCGGTGGTAGTGAGGGTTCTATATGAGTTTCAAATGAATGAATGAGGAATGCTGATTTAAAATCAACTCCCCTTCTTAAGAGTTCAACGACCCTAGGTGATAGGTGGCAGTAATCTGGACTGGATGGAATGTTACTATAAGGATCAAATGATGGTAATTCTTCAGACTGCAAGACTGAAGAAGAAAAGGGTTGATGTCCCCTTTTAGAACTGGCTTTTCTCAGAATTTTTTCAGGGTCTCACAAAGGATCAACTAGGTTACTCTCTGAACGAGATCTGGTATGCTTAAAAGGTGCCAGTTTGGGAGAGTGGAGTATGAAATTCGAGTCCCCGGCAACGGAACCGGTTCGATGTTGTACCTCTGAGATAATAATGGTCAGCTATTATGCCAGAGGATCTAAGATAAATATTTTGGGGGTTTTGTATTAATTTGGGAGACCAATGAATGAAATAGATATAGAACTGATGTACCTAACCCTTTGAATAATATCAATATCTCATCAAAGGGCTGCTATAAAATTTTACACAGTGAAAAAGCTTGACTAGTGGTGAACAAAAAACAAAAAAAAATATGATTATCACAATTCTCAGATAGATAATTAAATAATCATAAGTATGAAAACCTCTGACCGATGTTCAGATGATTCAAGAGAATATGCTTATGCTTACAATAAGATGTTGATGATTTATTGATTAAGAGGGAATTAATGAAACAGACAATTAATTAATCCATTCTCTTTAATGATTATCACTTTAGAAGCTTATAGGAATAGATTGAGACACAATTATTCCTACCTAGTTATCTCTGTAAAGTCATAAGAATATGAAAAAAAACATAATGATTAATACCGAAAACACTTACAAGAAACACAAACTGTGCAAAATAGAATTCAGAATCCTTTGTTTCGTATTGAGGTTCCAAAAAACTCAAGTACATCAAATGTCTAGAAATACTTCATCAAGGGTGCAACCCATGATAACTCGTGAAGAGAGTGATTTATACAACAATAGGACGAAAAATATCCTAAACTGCTTTTACAAAAATAGATTATTTACACAATAAAAAATAAAACTGTGTAATGATCTGGCATTGCTTTGGTGTTGCACACTTTGGTGATTGTCACTAAAAGAGTTGAAAAGTGGTTGAAGCTAGCTGACTATTCCCTCAAAAGCTGAATGCTATTCAATTATCCTTAATTAAGTAAATCTGTTAATTCTTCCCAGTGTTCCTTATCTGGGATAGAAATCTTTGTTACCCTCCTGTAGATTTCATCCATCTTGGTGTATTTAGTAAAAGTGGGCTTTACCAAAAATATATGCTTGATTTCATCGAGGATGAAGAAATTGAAACCCTGTGTTTTTACTATGAGAGTTGTATACTCTGTCTCGTTCCTCTGTTTTAACAGTCAAGGCTCTACGTGAATGTTTTCCTCTTTGTTCCTTGTGTAATGGTCTTCTTTTGACTATAGGCTTTTCAACAGGTTTCTTATCAAGTCTTGGAGTAAACAGGCTCCGCGACTAGTATCAGAGTTGTTTATTCAATGCTCTGGTCTTCAGCTCATTACCTGCAAAACACAACAATAATTAAGAAAACACTGGTTCACAGGGAAGGCAATTGATGGCTTTGTTTGGACAGAGATGTATGAGGAAGGAGTTGTGGTAGCATTCTGAATGTAATTGGAGGTCAAATGGCATTTCAGAGGTTCAAGGTGGCGATGAAGGGTTTAACGCTTTTAACTGTGAAATAGGCAAAAGGCACAAAAACGAAGGTTTGTGGGGTTTGAAGCTTAACGGGAAATTTTTTGAATATGGCGCGAATGTTTGAATAATCAGTGGTTTATTGAGTTGGCGGGGAGGCGGTATTAAAGGTCGTTGCACCGCTTATGAGGCGAAGGTGGTTTTGAGGAGGGCTCACCCGATATACTCTAGAGGGTGACACGTAGCCTCAAGAGGGTTGGGGAAAACAACTTTATTGGATGGGTATTGTTCGGCCATCGGGTGCGGCCGATATGGATGTGGAGCATTGGATTAGACAAAAGTTGATCTAACAGTAGTCGGGCAAGGGAAGCGAGTGGGCGATAAAGCATGGGCTTAGGGAGGGGCCCAGTGCTTTAAACCTTGGTGGTATGGATTTATTTGATGGTTAATGACGCATTTAACATTGATCAGGCAGAGCTTGAAGTGACTTGGAGCATTGGTAAACGGGTGTTTATCGTATGAGAGGGGAATAAACGTTTATGAAGCATATGATACACGGACGCAACAGATGTGGGTCCGAGTGATTTAATGAATAAAATGATAGCATATTGCAAATCACATTTTCTTCCACCCAATTGCTCATTCACTTAAGAGCGATGCAATGCGATATGATCCTATTTTCAAGAATCGGCAGTCATCCAACGGTTAATAGCGTTATCGCACATCACACATCGCACTTTCTTCCGCCCAATGGTTCATTCACTTATGAATGTGATGCGATATGATACTTTAGGAAATAACTATTTCAGCATTTTAAACCTTCAATTTGTACCTACCCTTCTATTCCTAACATTTTTACTTATCCTTCGAGAGTACATTTGAACTAGCAACCCAATATTTTCTTTTTATGAACAATCTATCTCTAGGCTTATTTCTTCCATTGGCTTCGATTAAACTATTGAGCCAATTTATTTTCTACCTATGAGAACAAATCCAATTATGATGCAACCATATATTTGGATAAAATAAGCTAGTGTGGCATCTAAACAAACTGCACACAACTATTATTTTTCAAATTGAATTTAGAACAAAGTAGTGGCATTTAGATTTGCAACACTTTCAGAGTTTATTTATTTTTCTTTTCTGTCTAACCTATCATTTTATTTTGCCTTTATTTTTTTGGGCATCTACCCTAACATTTTCTTTAATATGGACATATTTATTAAAATATTTTCCTAACATTTTCTATTCAATATTCTTTTTGTCCATATCCTATCTTAACATTTTGTAAATACATTTTCATTTTTTGCCTAATTTATTCTAACTTATCAAAACCAAAAAATGCTACAACAACTGCTTGATTTGTCTTTCTCCAAAAGACCAAAACTCTGAAATAACCATGGCCCCAAGAGTGGTCTTGACCTCCTTCAACCTCTTCAACATGATGAATGAAGAGACAAACCATGTATCTGCAATATTCAACAATGATAGATTGGTGGACTCCTTGTAGATAGTGAGGGAATTTGTATAATTTTGTACAAAGTTGCAGATATGTCTTGCATCCTCAATAACACTTCCAATCCAAAGTACATCAAAAGAAATAGATTTAAGTGCTAAGTTCAATGAATGGACAATGCAAGGTGTCCAACACACACATGGATATTTAGCTTCCACAGTCATGCCAACAATCTTGCAAAAAAGTGCATTATCTGTAATGATTTGCACACAAGAATCAACTCCTACATCTTCAATAACTTTAATAAACAACTCACCCATATATTGTGCATACTTGTATTGTCCAAGTGCATCCAATGATTTTAAGAAAATTGGACCATTCAAGGAAGATACCATGAATTTGATGAGTGGGTGTCATGCTGGATCTGTCCATCCATCAAAAACAATGCTAACCCGAGATGTTGGCCATGTTGATTTAATAGGCTCAAGCATTTTGTCCACCTCTTTTTTTTTCCTTTGACAACAATGTGGTTCCAAGCTTTTTTGACCGAGGAGGCACATACCATGATGGAGCCCCTTGAGTTAGAGTTGGGCACATCTAAATAAATATAAGTGAGCTTGCAACATTAAAGGATATGAAGTTATGATAATAAAAAAAAGGCAATGGTGAGATCAAGCTCTTCTTGTTTCTCTTTCTAAAAAATCTTGTCCATTGGACCAAGTGCAATTGTCTTTCTTTTTGTTGTTTGTCCCCCACCAGAACTCTCAAATGAGAATTTGTTGTTGCTTTTCCTCAAGAATGGAAGGGGGTCATCATTTTTGTTTTTTTTAGATTTTGCAGCCACTTTTTCCATACCAACATTGGCCTCTCTTTCCATTTCTTTCCTCTTTGGTAAAGACACTTTTGTACAAGTTGCAATTCAACAACTTGGTAAAGCCAACAAATGAGATTTCACCACGTAATATGTCCTCATGAAATTAGTGTTGCAATAGTTGCATTTCCAAGCAACCTTGCCTCCTCCCTTCATCTTGTTGTCTTCCCTCAACATTTGAAGTTGTTGTTGCAACCCTAATTGCAATAAAGGGAACACTTGCAGCAGAACATGATGAAATTGGAATAGGAGGGGCATCTCCAACTGGAACATTCTTCCCCTTCCTTTTCCCCTTCCTGCTACCCTTGATTGAGCCATGAATGTTGTAAAAAAATAAACAAAAAATGCACAAATTTGTAAAAGAAATGCACATGCAAACTGCTGTAATAAAAATGCAAAAAAGAGAGAGATAAAATGCACTTACATGTTGCTTGAATTTCCTTGAAAATGCTACCACACCCTTTGCTCTGTGTTCTCACACACCCACAACAAATCCACAACCAAGAATAAGGTTAATGTGAAAATAGAATGGCCAAATCGACCTTTTAAAGTTGTGCAGAAGAATTTTTTCCTGGATTCATGTCCCATAATCTAGAGGCAATAGGTACTAATCTTGTTTCATAGACCAATGGATTTAGTTACTGCTTGGTCTTCTATGTGGTATAGCTTGTCCTTGTGGGTGCCATCATCAAATCTTGTCTTGTAGGAGGTTTGTTGTAGTTTTCCTAGTTTTGGTGGACCATTTTGTTTTTCACTTTATTTTCACCTATTTTTTAGTGTATAACAATCTCACACAAAATGTCCACTGGTTGGCACAATGGGATGTTAACCACAATGGGATGTTAACCCCTCCACCAGGCTTCAAATCCCATGGGGGACATCTTCGACTCCTTGTGATAAGGCTCAATGAGTAGGTTCCCCCAACCTCGTGGAGTCTTAGCTCATGCTAAGTCATAAATTCCTAGTATATCTATTTTTTTGCTAGGTCATTAATTCTTTGTATATTGGTGTACTAATTTGCTAGCTAAGTCAGTCATAAATTCATGGTATATGTGGCTTACTAGCTAAGTCAATCATAAATTTATGGTATATTGGTTTGCCAGCTAAGTCAATAGTAAATCCTTAATATACCTAGCTTACTAACTCTAACAAATTATTGATTCCCCATGGTAAAAAAAAAGAATCACATAAAATAATAAACTAACATTCTCACACCACAAAAGAATACCCTAACACCTTTTACATTATGATTAATTAGGAAAACAATAGAAAGCTAAATCAATCATAAATTCCTGATATATCTAGTTTGAGAGTTAAATCAATCATAAATTCCTAATATATCTAATTTACTAAATCTAACAGATTACTAATTCACCATAATAAAAAAACAAATAACAATCACATAAAATAATACCAAAATAATACCCTGACACTTTACCTGTCTTAGCACCACAAAATAATACCCTAACACCTTTTATCTTATCTTATGATTAAATAAGAAAATAAGAGAAGGCATATAGAGTGAGTTTCTTCAACTTCATACGCTACAGTTTCGTTTTGTTTAGTAAGTACCATTATAAACACTCTGGAGATCTACTATTGAAAATGATTACTTCTTAGTGCATTTCATCACATTTACGATTTGAGTGCAAAATACATAGTTTTATAATTTTTCCTTATATAATTTCGGATATGCATTTGCCTTTTCTGATCGTTATGTTTAAAAGTGGATCTCTGCTACTTATACATGGTTCTCCTGCAATGCCATTTAGTGGGAAGGATGAGTTTCTGCCAAGCAGAGAGGAGGCACTTCGACTCAAAAGTGTTTTAAAAAACTGCAAGATCCGGTATTTCAAAGACAGCGGTCATACTCTTTTATTGGTAAGTTGAATTTTCTCATTTTTCCAATGGTGCTGTAGCATGCATATTTAGCAAAGGTTCCATCCCTGAATGCCTTGATGCAGTTTTGAAGCTTGTGGCTAGTTTGAATGTAGGAAGAACAAATTTCTTTGTCAACAATAATCAAGGGCGTTGGCTTTTACCGCCATTCCCGAACACATGATTATGTTTCTGATTTTGTACCACCAACTCGAGAAGAATGGGAAAGAACCTATGAAGATGTCGGGTACATTTCCTAGCACAGACTCTTGAATGATTTTAGAAATGAATTCATCTTGTAGACTCTTACTTGTTCACGTTGTTGTAGATTATGCTTGTTTTACTTGTCTAGAATAGATGGCGCCCCATGTCTGCTGTGAGTTTTTCAAACAAAAATTTGGATAACCTCCTATGACGTGTAATAAGGAAGAAGTTGGGAAGGTGCATTGGCAGAGGGTGCCAATTTGGAGTTGTTTATGTATTAGCCTTTCTTGTTAAAAAAATTGTTGTCAATGCCTTAAATCATATCATATATATTCTCTTTGCATACAGGATACTGAGAAGGCTAACCAGCCCAGTTATGTTTTCTACAAATCACGATGGGAAAATTGTGAAAGGACTTTCAGGACTTCCCCAAGAAGGACCTGTTCTATTTGTAGGGCTACACATGTTGATGGGATTTGAACTAGGTCTTTTTGTTTCAGAGTTGTTTAAGCAACGGAATATATTGCTTCGTGTAATAGTACACCCGGTGGCGATGAGTGATCTTGTCGAAAACGAGTTGCAAGAACCGCATGTGTTTGATCGATTCAGATTACATGGAGCAGTGCCCGTTTCAGGAATGAATTTACTCAAGCTTTTATCATCCAAATCATTTATTCTTTTGTACCCTGGAGGTGTTCGTGAAGCCCTACATCGGAAGGTATGTATCAAATTGAAATGCTTCTTGCAAACTATACTTTCTATTTATTATAGGAATCAACTGAGATTAATCTTTGTAAATTAGGTCTAAAATTACTTACAAAATGTTTTAAACATATAAAGTGTAATTTTGGACTGTGTAATAAAATGTTTTAAACCTATAAAATGTAATTTTGGAAGGTGTAATAGTTAAGAATATGTGTTTAGACTGAATAGTTATAATAATTAAGAATGTGTAGTTTGAATGGTTATAATAATTAAATGTGTTTAGTTTGAATGATTATAATAATTAAGAATATATGTTTATTTATAAAGATTATAGGTTTAAACATAATAGGAATGAAGTAGGTACATTTTTATAAATTTAAAGATTTTTTATAGTTAATTTTTATTAAAATTTTATGGAGATTTTTTAAAAACTTGAGTTTAATTGTTTAATCTCATAATTCTAGTGCATTATCTATTTATACATTCAAAAATGTATTTTAAATTATAAAAAATATTGAAATTGTATTGGCTAATTTTGGTGAATTCAAGTGAAAAATACTATTTCATCTATAAGTTAGACTAAGGCTTTAAAAAATGGTCCTGTGTAGTATAAAACTAATGTAGCCATATAAATTAAAAAATTCACCAATAAATGTGAAACACTTAATTCATTTACTTCATGACACATCTCACAATGCCAAAATAATAAATAAATAAAATTATTAGAAATAAAATCATAACTTTATTTTAAATTGTTATTAATTATAAAAAGTATTAATATATGAGTTAAACATATATACATTAAAAAATGTAACAAGATTATTAACCATTAAGATTCACTCCCACTTTAATATAGAGATTCTTAATCTTTAAATAAGTTTTAATTACAATACCAAGGGTCTCTAACTATTTAACATAATCTCAACATTTTTTTGTAACTACCCAAAAAAATATTTTTAGAAAATTTCATAAAAGTTAAAATCCATTACTATCTACTTAATAAGTATTGATATTAAATTAAAATTTTGTAAAACTCTATCCTTAAATAAAACTATTATCAACATAATTAAATTATAATTATTATAATATTTTAATTTATAAAATTAATTATTTGAAAAAATAAAATAATTATCTCATCCAAATAATTAAAATGGAATAAGAAATTAAGAATCCACTTCTCTAATCAACATCCAACTTCTATGTCAATCATGATATTTTTTTTCCCTATTATATAAGAATGATTTTTCCATTTTCTTAGACAAATAAAAGAGTTAAAAGTTTATAGTACACAAGTCGGATTTTCACACTATAAATTTGTTGATTGTAATATAGGTATAAATAGGTTGATTGTAATACATGTTTAATATTGTATAGAAAGAAGAAAAAAAAGTGTTTTAATGTCCACGAGGCTAAAGATAGCCTATGGGGTAGATTGCTTCTTCATCTCTTTGATGTATTATGCTATTTTTATGTGAAGCTTCAAAATAAATGTTCCTAGCTTCTCGACAAACCTCTTGCTAAATAGATTATCCCAAGAGCTAGCTGCTAACATATCTCAATAACTTTCCTCGTTGTCTTTGGAAGCTTCACATTCTAAAATGAAATGTTTTTCTGTTTCCATTTTTTCGGAAGAACAAAAAATGCATATTCTTTTCTCTCACACTTCCTTTGGCCTTTTCCATCACCCTGTTTCACAACGAAGTTGATGAGAATTAGCAAGCAACAATAATTTTGTCTCTCCAAGAGCTATTGGCCTCTATGTATGTTTTTGGTTGATGATTATGAGTGGGATTAAACACTTCAATATAGTAATTTTTCTTTCTTCCTAGCTCCTTATCCCCTCTTTATCCCAAGTATGCTTGTGGAACTTTTTCATAAAAAAAACTTTTATCTCTTTGTTGTTTATGAGAGAGGCTTTCAAGCAAATAGCTCATTTACTAAACCATATTTTATTTTGGTGCATCCCAGTTTTCTTACTCTTGCACAATCTATCATTAAAGACAACCTTAGGCCATCTACTGTCTTCCATTTGTTCAATTTTTTTTAAATACCTTATGACTCGCACCATAGCAATTGCTTCAATAGGAGCAGTCCCTGTTTCACTTAACAAGATATCATTAAGCACTGCACTTTTAATCTTAAATTTGTTTGTAATCAAGCGCTTCTGAATTTTCTCAATTTGTCTCCATTGTATGTGAGATGTACTGTTGGGCCATAGTTCACAACCATAAAAAATCATCGGAATCACTAGATGCCCAAAAAGAGTTTGAGTGGTTTTCGAGTCCCATAACTGTGCCTCTCTACACCTATTTTGAAAAGCATAAAATGATTTTCAACCCCCAAAGTTCTTTTCTTTCTACAACAATTCCAGCTTAGATTTTTGTTGAGGTCAATTCCGAGGTATTTGTAATCCACGACTTCTTCCAGAATGTTGCCTTCAAAGTAGAACTTATGCTGGTTATGTTTTCTTTTCTTAGAGAAGACCACTACTTTAGTTTTGTTGATATTAACTTGCATCCCCACACTTCTACAAAAATGCTCAAGGGATAGTAAGTGCTCTTGCAAACCAATAGCCGATTTAGCAATCAAAACAAGGCCATCTGCATACAAAAGAAGTCTTATAACAAACCTGCCGAAATAGATACCATCACCCCCTTGCAAATTTAACCACTCCTCAAGCTTGTCGATATATAAACCAAAAAGGATAGGAGACAGTGGGCAATCTTGCTTGACACTGATATTGCTTCTAAAACTTTCAGAAATGCCTGTTGAAGTTCTAATTTTGACTTTCACCTCTTCATACAGCCTATGCACAACTGCTCTCAAATGTTTAGGAACCCCAAGTTCCTCCATTCTGTGCCAAAGCTTATCCCTAGGAACCGAGTCAAATGTTTTTCTGATATCAACAAAGCAACAAAATACTTCTTCCTTTTTCTCCCAAACTTTTTCAATGGTGTGCCTTAAAGTTATACAATGATCAACTGTGGAATGTTTAGGTCTAAAACATGTTTTCCCTTTAGCATGCTTATCTCTTTCTTTTGCCCACTTGCTAATTTGGTTTTCTAGCATGCTTCCAAATAGCTTTGCAAATAAAGCGTTTATCATGTTGGTCCTATAACTGGAGAGATTGTTGACGTCACCGCTCTTGAAAAGAGGTATTGCCATACTAGTTGTCCAATGTGTGGGGAGCCCTTGTTGTATGATGTGGTTGAAGGGTTTTGTAATGTGAGGTGCAAGAATCTTTGAGCTCCACTTTAGATATTCTTCTTGGAGTTCAGCTAAGTCTTTTTCTTTTCCAACACCCAACTTCTCGATACCCACCTCTACCTCCTGTAACATGAAGAGTTCATTATCATTGTTGACCAAGGGGGGAGGGTCAACCTTGGGAACTTGCTCATAGAGTTTTCTTGCATAGTCAAACTATTTAGAAGCTATAATATTATTTCCAATTTGTATCTTTTTCGGTTGGAGCTCCTTCCAAAATAATTTGGGATTATTTTTCCCAAGAAAGATTAGCTCTTCTCTCCTTGAAACCATGAAATTAACCTTTTTTTTGCTCAATAACTACTTGTAAGCTTTGAGCTTTATGTTATCCTTATTTGACTCTTCCCACATTCTCCTTGCCTTTTTGCATTCCTAGTCAAACCAAGCATTAACCGGAAAACAATTTGTTTCAGACTTCTTAATTTTTTCTCTTTTGCACTTTGCAAGTGTGCATTGAATTAAATGTGTTAATTCATTACTATGAAGGCTTTGAATTGTAATTTTCTTCTTCTCAAGAGCCATTCTAGCATCATTTTGAAGGTATTACAATTTTGTGGGGTTAAAAGAATTCTACCATGTGGGAGATTTTGTTGGACATGTTGAATTTTTTACTCTAATTGTTTCTTTCCAATCCAAGAGGAACATAAATAAATTGGCTTGTGATATGATTTCAAGTCCCACATCTCATCTCCAATCAAAACTTCCTCCATTTTCTCACACAAACCATGAGAGCAAATTACATAATCTACCACACTTGCTTCATTGTAAGTATTGCAAGTGAAATTAGTGGACTTTGCCCATCTAGTCAAGCCATTACAAATGACTAAATCAAAAGCCCCACATAGAGTAAGCAATTGTTCAGAGTTCAAAGTGTAATATTAACTTAAAAGTCATAGTATTAATTGTTTTTTTATTTTGGAGAGTGTTGTCATATTTTTTATTAAATTTATCTAAAATTTAATAAAAATTTATTGAAATCACAAATTTGGATAAATGAACTTTATAAAATTTAAATTATTATTTACTTAATTTATAAAATATTTTTCAGAAAAATCACGTTGAAGAGTTTGGTCGATGCTTTTCGAACCAGAGAGTGTGGTCCATCTTCAAGATATGATGAAGAAATAGATCAAGGAAGAGGTTAAATAGGGAAAAAAAGTCGTCCATCTTCAAGATATGATGAAGAAATAGATCAAGGAAGAGGTTAAATAGGGAAAAAAATTCAACCTAAAAGCTAGGAGAAAACAACTATATTTGGCCAAGGAAAAAAATGAGACAAATTTAAATAAAATTAATTTATAAATGATATAATATCTTATTTAATTTATAAATTTAATTAAATATTTATTTATTTATTGGTTATCTAAATCTTTTAATTTATTACCTTTTATCAACCTTTCCTCAAGTGCTATATTGATTAGTTATAATAATTTTTAGAAGGTTTTATTCTTATTTGAAAATACATTATTAATTCAATTAATAATCCCAAACTTATATTTGCATGGGGTTACTTCTTAATAATTTTATTTATTTTAAAAATTATTAATAATAAATTTTTACTTAATTAAATCATTATTTTAATTATAACTATATATAAATATAAGATAGGAAGGATTTTAAAGTTTAAAATGCTAAGTTAAGTAAATATAATATAATATATATATAAATATATATATATATATAATATATATATCATTAAATTTTCAACAATATTAAATACTAATAATAAATATTATATGTATATATATATTAACATTAGATAAAATTTTCCCGGATGCGGGTGACACCATGCATATGCCAGGACACGTGATAGGCACGCGGCACCCTTGGGACGGAAGACGGTGATCAATGCAGAGCATTAAAACCACCTTCAATGGCATTCAATGCCATTCCTCCTACCCCAGCTACCAAGCTTTTTCGGGTTGTGTCGCCAGAATGTTTAAGAATTGCGATTACAGGATTATTCGCCTGTCTGAGCAGGTAGAGAACTCAGGTTCTGAATTGCAGAGGAATGTTGGTCTAAGGGTAGAAAGTAGAAGTGTCAGGGGTGTGCTTTTGAGTTTCAGGGGTTCGGCTCAGAGGCCTAGCTGGCCACCCCGGCCCCCTCTCCTTTCTGAGAATTACCACTGGAGGCCTGTGTGTAATTTGGGCAGAGTAAATATGCCTATACGGGGTCATGCTTCCCCGCGCAGGGGAAAGAAACATGGGGGTCGGGCTCTTCATAGCCCGTGTAGAGTTGCCCCGCTGAATGTAGCTTCGCCCTGCTCCCCGGGCAATGAGGATCTAGACTCAGACACGGACAATTCAGTCCAGATGATAACGTTTCGTTACATCAGACGCACTAATCGACCGATTGTCTCGGCTCTCATCATTGTGGTCTTCACGGAGGAAGATGAAATAGAGGGTAAGGGTAAAGGTATCCAAGACATGCCAGAGCAAAGCTCCAACAAATGCCCTCAGAATGGCAGTCAGGAGGACAGCTCCTATCAGCCTTCCTCTCAGAGCCATCCTGAGGATGACAGTACTGGCATTCATGCCAAAGAACAGGAAGAAGCCTTAAGAGAAATCGGTGACTTAATTGACATGGAAATTTCAGGCCCCAAGGCTAAGAATGTACCTGCAGAAGAGAAGCCGCCTGAGCGCTTCTTTGGTGCTAGGCTTTACCCTGTTCTCCCTCCGGGTTATCTGCGTTTTGAGGACATCCCTTGCGGCGTGGAGGTCGATTTACTGCCTAACCCTGTGCGTGAGGCTGAGGAGTGGAACGCTGAGCAGAAGGATGCTAAGCAGAAGGCAGAGGAAGACAAGATGGCGGAGAAAACTGAATCAGGGTAAGGATATGGCCTTCGTATCTGGTTTTTGGTTTTTGCTCTCGGCATGTTTTTCTTGCGGTGGTC
>APFE030636844.1:42253-67274 GCA_000404065.3 Pinus taeda
AATAATAAATTAAAAAAAAAATCTATTTGAAAAATATTAAAATTAAAATTATATTACCCAAATTCAATAAAAATTTCAAACCATAGATTAGTTTGACAAAACTCCCTCAAGTAGTATCCAATGACTATCACACTAGCCCATGAACAATCTCTAAATTGTATCAAGGAAGAAGGATACTAAGGGGGGGAATTGCGAGGAAGGCCAACTTGCAGTAGCAAGTAGGAGTGTTTGAATATGTTTTTGATGGTGGGAATGGATTCAATATCATCAAAAACCTCTAAAACACCCAAAATCTTGAAGTTTGACAACTATAACTTAGATTTACAAAAATCCCTTCCAGATTTTATCAAAATTTTACAAACATTTCCATGGTTTTCAAAGTAAAAAAAAATCTATTTAGACTACGAAAGACTATGGCAGTCTTAAAGTTACTACATGGAGAGAAAGCATTGTACGGTAGCGACAAACTTCAAGACGACTTCCTTCGAAATCTGGAGGTGTGAGGTGATGATGGAATTCTACTTCAAAATAAGAGGTGATTATGGAAATCAAGCTCTCTTTCAAGTTAAATGTCTTTAACCTCGTCGATCACTGTGGTGGATTCACACGGTTTGAATCTCGAATACATTTTGAATCTCAAGCTGTATTGTGGTAGCCAATGCTTCACATGGAGTGGGGATGAAACAAAGTTGTAAGAGCAACTAAACATTACAGTCTGTTGAAGATAATGGAGAATATCCTAAAATAGTGTGAGTTGGTTCGCGTGACCTCACGATAGGAATTAGTTTCTATTTCTTAGGTTATTGTTCTAACTTCCCTAAAAGCATGATTACTATATAATGTGTGATGTACATGAACAATGTAGAGCGTTCTGCAGAGCCAGACTCTCCTGGTTCAGACTTTTTTTCGTAGAGCTGACCAGTGGGTTTTATTTATTTTTAATACAACATTGCCATTTTTATCATGGTATCATAACATAAGGGCTGAGGAACCTGTATGCTGAGAGGAGGGTGCGACTAAACCAAAATCGTCGCAGGTTTCAGGGGAATAAACGCAATGATTGCGAAATCATACTTAACATCACCGTCTTAGATATTTTGTGTATAGTTGTGACGATGTCTCAGATAAGTGGTGTACATCTACGATGACGTCTCAGATAAGTGGTGTGCATCTGCGACGATCATGTAAACAACAAAAAGGTTCCGTGGAGGCCGAGAGAAGGATGCAAAGGCTGGCAACAGGAGGTTGTCTAGAGGCTGTGAAGGAAGCCACGGTGATTTGTGGGTGTGCTGCAAGATCAAACAACATTGAAGATCAGTGGTTTGTCTTTGTCACAGATCTAGGGTAAATATAACATTTTTATTTTTACGTGTCAAATTTTCTTTAATCACCAACATGAATAATCAGATGTTTGAAACATGCTTGAATGAGCATAACAAGCTCGATGGCTCCAATTATGTGAATTGGAAATTCAAGATGCAGACTCTGCTAGAAGTGTAGAGTGCTTGGACGATTGCAAATGGGGATGAACATAAGCTAGCGACTGAATCCGCAACAGTTCCAGATTGGGAGAAGTGTGAGGGTAAAGCAAGGACACTACTGAAGATGTCATTGAAAGACTGCATCATACCACATATCAGAGAATGTAAATTAGCAAGCAAAATTTGGGGAATTTTGAAGGATATGTATGAGATTAGGAATACAAATCGTCTTCTATATCTGAAGAGCAAGATCTTATCCCTGAAGATAATGAAACAGTTGCTGCCTTAATAGCAAGGATCAAAGATCTGAAGAACAAATTGGTAGACATTGGTCATACAGTTGATGATACAGATCTTGTAACAATTACCATGAATGGTGTGACTGATGACTACCAAATGTTCATCATTGGGATAAATGCAAGAGAGAAAATCCCAAAGTTTGAAGAATTGACAGGAATACTGATGCAAGAAGAAGAAAGAAGATCGACTCTGAAGCCCCAAAGTGTCGATCATGCATTGATGGCGAAAAATAACTTCTACAAAGGAAAAGGAAATCCGCAACAACAAAACGGAGGAAGCTCACAGAAAAGACCAAATCTGACCCAAGGTATGAATCCGAATAGAAACAACTCTATAATTAAGTGTTTTTGTTGTGGAAAACTGGGCCATATAGCTAGAGAATGCAGGAAAAAGAAATATCATGAAGAACAGCAGAAGCGGAAAAGACATGCAAGTCATCTCATGAATGATAATCATGAGCGAAATTTTAGATTGTTCATGCTAGATCGTGATGAGAATGTTGATGCATACATCTGGTATGTAGATTCGTGCATCAACACATATGATAGGGAACAAGCAATGGTTTGAAGATTTTAAAGAAATCAACAATGGAGCACAAATCTACCTAGGTGATGATAGAAGTCATCAGATCAAAGGATGTGGGAAAGTTTCTGTCATTCTACCTAATGGTAATGTAAAACAAATTCATAATGTCATGTATGTGCCCGGTGTAACAAAGAATTTGATTTATGTATCTATGATCATAGATCAGGATCTTAAAGTTGAATTTTTAAAATCTAACTGTTATATTAAAAATCTACTAGATGGCATGAAGACAATTGCTACAGGAATCCGAACAGGAGGTCTGTACAAGTTGGATGTAAGACGTGAACCATTTCAAGCCTTGACAGCTGTGAGTTTGACTATAGAAGAGTTATGGCATCAGAGATTTGGTCATATCAATTACAATGATTTGTTGTTACTACAGAAGAAGAAAATGGTAAGAGATCTTCCTATGCTAAAGCAAGTACATAATCATTGTGATGCCTATACATTAGGAAAGATGCATACAGAAGAATTCCCTATTCAAATAGAGAAGAAACAAAGAGATATACTTGAATTAGTGCACACAAATCTTTGTGGACCCATGCAAACAAAGTCATTAGGAGGTGCACTATATTTTTTACTGTTTATTGATGACTGCACAAAATTTTCTTGGGTATATTTCTTGCGTAAGAAGAGTCACACATTTGAATACTTTAAGCATTTCAGGAATATTATTGAAAGACAAACAGGGAACAGATAAAAATTCTCCGCTCCAATCAAGGGGGAGAATACAAGAAGGATGAGCTTATCAAGTATTGTAAAGACCATGGAATATTACAACAATTTACAGTACCCCATACTCCTTAGCAGAATGGAGTAACAGAAAGAAAAAACAGAACATTGATGGAATGTGCTAGAAGCATGTTAAAAGGTAAGAATCTGTCTAATAGTTTTTGGGCTGAAGCATTGAATACTGCAGTTTACTTAAAAAATAGGATTCCTACAAAGAGCCTTGAGTTTAAAAATCCTTATGAAGCACTATACGGATTTAAGCCTGCAGCAAAACATCTAAGAGTATTTGGGTCTAATGCATTTGTCCATATTCCAAAAGAAGATAGAAAAAAACTAGATTCAAAAGCCATCAAATGTACCTTTATAGGGCATTGTTCACAATATAAAGCCTATAGATTATTTAATCCCTCTACTCACAAAATTTTTGTAAGTAGAGATGTCATATTCCATGAACAAGATCGTGAATAATTTGATAAGCACAATGAGGAATGGAATATTTCATACTTGGTGGAAGAAGAAAGTGAAGAAGCAAAAAACAATCAGGATCAAGAACAGACAAAAGCAGAAGATGAACAACAGCAACAAATACAACATCAACAGCAACAACGGAAAGAAAAAAA
The DNA here is from genome assembly GCA_000404065.3 of Pinus taeda. Classification (NCBI taxonomy): domain Eukaryota; kingdom Viridiplantae; phylum Streptophyta; class Pinopsida; order Pinales; family Pinaceae; genus Pinus; species Pinus taeda. Next base: position 45,972 of record APFE030636844.1, read on the forward strand.
GAATGATGATCAGACAAGGTTTGAGGCTACCCCACTACTTAGGAGATCGGGTAGGAAAGCTCAATTGCTTGCAAGATATAGGGAAAATGCTTTTATAACTCGTATGATGAATGTGGTTGAACCTCTAGTTATAAACAAGAAAATGAATGTAGAGAATGGAAAACAACCATGGGACAGGAATATGAATCAATAATCAGGAACAACACTCGGGAACTAGTTGAACTTCCTAGAGGAAAACAAACCATAGGTTGTAAATGGTTATACAAACCGAAGATTAATGCAGATGAAACAATAGAAAAATTAAAAGCTAGATTGGTAGCAAAGGGGTATTCACAAAAAGAAGGTATAGACTATGAAGAAACCTTCGCCCATGTAGTTAAACTAAACACTATTAGAATGTTAATTGCTTTAGCTACTAAGAAACATTGGATGTTACACCAACTAAATGTAAAGTCTACATTTTTAAATGGAGAACTAAAAGAGGAGGTTTATTTAGAGCAACTTGAAGGGTTTGTCGAGAAAGGGAAAAAACAATTAGTTTGTAGATTGAAGAAAGCACTTTATGGACTAAAGCAAGCACCCAGGTCTTGGTATGAAAAGATTGACTCATTTTTTCTGCAAGCTGGATACAACAGAAGTAAAAACGACCCTAATCTTTATACCATGCAAGATGAAAAAGGGTGTATAGTGTTAATTTCTTTATATGTAGATGATTTGATCATTACAGGTGATGCTACATATCTAATCAAAGAAATCAAGCAATAGATGTCACAGGTGTTCAAAATGAAACACCTTGGTGAGTTGAGATACTCTTTGGGTCTTGAGATCTGGAGAGATTCAGGACAAACATTTTTGTCCCAAGGAAAGTATGTCAAAGGCCTATTAGAGAGATTTAGGATGGATCAGTGTAAGCCTACAACATTACCATTACAACAAAACATCAAACTACAGAGTGAAGATGGCTCAAAGGAGGCAAATGCGACACTTTACAGACAGCTCGTTGGGAGTCTAATCTACCTAACCACCACTAGACCAGATTTGGCTTATGTAGTCATTGTGCTAAGCCAGTATATGTCCAAGCCACTTGAAAGCCATTGGGATGCAGTGAAAAGTGTTTTGAGGTATCTACAAGGTACTGTAGATTACGATATTATTTACACTCAATCTTCTGATGTTAGATTGATAGGATTTTCAGATTCAGATTGGGCTGGAAATGTAGATGATCGCAAATCCATAACAGATTATGCATTCAACATTGGATCCGAGGTGATCACATGGAGGAGCAAGAAGCACAACACAATCTCCTTGTCCTCAGCGGAAGCAGAGTATCAAGCCATGCGTGTAGCAACGTGTGAAGTAGTTTGGTTACGGAGACTTTTCCAGGATGTTGGGGAAGAACAGATAGACTCAACAACAATAAGATGAGACAATTGAGAGTTCAATCAAACTTGCTAATAATCCGGTGTTCCACAAAAACACTAAACATATTGATACACAATTCCACTTAGTTAGGGAGAAAGTGCAATCCAAAGAAATCCATTTGGTATATTGTAATACATGTGATAATGTTGTAGTTTTCACTAAGCCTCTTGGCAAGATTAAGTTTGAAATGTTTAGGGAGATGTTAGGCATATTTGTGAACCCCTTCTCCATTAAGGGAGAGTGTTGATGATAATGGAGAATATCCTAGAATAGTGTGAGTTGGTTCACATGACCTCACGATAGGAATTAGTTTCTATTTTTTAGGTTATTGTTCTAACTTCCCTAAAACCATGATTACTATATAATGTGTGATGTACATGAACAATGTAGAGTGTTCTGCATAGCTAGACTCTCCTAGTTACTCCTTTCGTAGAGCTAATGAGTAAGTTTTATTTCTTTTTAATACAACATTATCATTTTTATCACAGTGTTATGTAAGTTGTGTTGGGTGAGTATGTGCCTTGGGATTTCTTCATCAAAAAGTCAGCTAGATTGCATTGCTGCAAATTTTTGTAAGTCAAATAAGGTAGTTAAGGTAGTTTTAATTGGTGTAGGGATATTTGGTCTCTACAAATTATGTGGTCAAATCTCAAATAAAATGATATATAGTCTTTACACAACTTCTTCCATTAAAAAACAAAATCATGTAAAATGGTCAGTCATTGCTTGAGCATCTGTCATTGGATAGTACAAACAAAGTTTCGAGAGGCTTCAGATTTCACCATTGAAGCTTGATGTAACTTGCGAAACAATTGAGTGACGTGTGTAACCTGGGGCATCTAGGCATGAAGTGGAAGATGGAAATGCATGGACAATGAAAGGTGGATACTGGAAACTCAAAGGGGTTGTTGGTTTGCTACGAGTAGAGGGCTCATGGTCACTGGAAGAAAGGAGTGGGAGTGAAAAGGTAAAGTGACGAAGACAAAGAAGGTGGTAAAAATGTGAAGAGCTCAGGTGGTAAAAATGTAAAGAGCCCCATATTGGCGAAGTACTGTCATGTTACCATAGACATTATTAGGTGGAGGTGGAGGTGGAAGACTAGGTCAAGGCCACGGCAACTAGTTTTAAAATTCATAATAAATATAAATATAAAAATATTTTATTTTGTTTATTTTAGTTAATTTTTTTTTTATAGTTTTTAATTTTTTTTAGGTTTTTTTTTATTTTTTAGGTTTTTTTTACTATTTGTTTTTTTGTTTTTTTAGTCATTTTTGGTTTATTTGTTTAGAATTTATAGAAATTTATTTAAAATCAACATATTGATTGTTAATTCTCTAAAATTCAAATGCTCTAGAAATTTAGAAGATTTCAAAATATTAATTTATATATATATTTAAAATACATTTTACATAAGAAAAATCAAATTTTACTTTTAAAAGAAATATTGAATCAACCCAAAACTCCAAATAATGATTAGACAAAACCATTTATTAGATTCATTTTATATTACTTAAATTTTTTAAAATTTAATTAAAATTTCGTTAATATTATTATTAATTAATAGTTTTGCCATACTAATAGAATGATTTTAATACTATTAAAAAAATAGTTGTTTCACATCTACCATTAAAAAAATAATCCAATCATTTGTATGAAAAATTTCATAGAAATGATGTAAAAATAGTTTATTGCACCACAAAAATTCTCCACTGCACATGGACACACTTTGGTATATATATATACTCTAATTCAACAAAAGACAATTTCGATTTCAACTTCTGGCCTTTTCCCAAACAGAGCCAAAAATTGTTATCTGTGCTAAAATTAATAAAATGTTGTTTCAAAAATTTGTAATCTCTGCTGAAATTAATAAAGATGTTTCACAATCTTCTAGTATTTCCTGTGTTTCCAGCTATACACAGTAAGTGAGAAGTGATAAGAAGCTAATAGAAGTGATTGTTCAATCTGTTGCCGAGCTGTGTTTTTGTCATTACCACATTGAAGCCAAGAGCGCGTGTGGAGCTTCTTAATCCCTTTCCCTTGGTTTTCTTTTTCTTTCCTACTAGCATTTCTTATCTTGCTTGGCTACATACTGCATAGTAAAAGTCTGCAGTAGAATTAAGGAATTTTTCTGAGTCTTTTGATTTTAGTGATGATGTTAAGCGAAAGGAACGAACATGGATTCCTAAATTCCTAAGGTTTTGAAAAATATTATGATATTCCTAAGGACTTTTGGTTCTGAATTTTTTTATGATACTAAGATAACAGTCTAGGAATATGAACCTCATGTCAATTGGGAACTTCCAAAATTTTTTCATGAGAAAATTTACAATCTTCCCATAATCAAGTTCTGTGCTTCCACAGTCATTCGTTATACCAATATATATGTTCCATTTAATCTTTCTCACATGTTTATCAGATTCCATCAATAAATCTTTGAGATTGAATGGGTGACCCACCAAGGATATAATTATTTGCATTCTTGATTAAATCAATTTGGCGTAAATCCTATAATTATACTCGGCTTAAATGTGTCATGTTCAACTTGTGTCATTGATTCAAAACCCACCCAATAAGTTTGAAGATGCACTATTAGGTGGCGTCCAAGAACCTCTCCGTAATAGCTTATTCTAGTCCTCAATAATCCCTAAATATCAAGTTTTGTTAACTGATCGCCATATTAATGAACTTCTTAAAGCATATGTTAGTTTCTGAGGTTCCAATGTGCCATGTCATTTTGATATTGCTCAGTTACATGATACTATTTGTTTAAGGTTTGTCACAACCACTCTCCTTACACTTAAAGTTAACCCAAACATTGTGTCTCACAGAACCAGCATAGTCGTGGTGGTTGCCCTCGGCAATGCCACTCCTATAATTCTAGGATTCTCTGCGCTGACAACTCTCGAGGAATGGAATGCTCAGTAGTAGCCACTAAGTCAAAAATATCTTCCTCCATCACAGTGACAACAACTTTCTATCTGAAACTTTTCTAGAGGATCTGTGCTAAGGTTACAAATATGCCAGATTACTCGTATCGACAAAGGTCAAATAGATCTTAGGTACCTGAGATCCAACCCTTCAGAGTATACAAGTAAACCTGGATTCTGATCTCCATGAACATTTGGAAAATAATAGGTTAAAGAAGCCTCCTTGTAAATATTGTGCCGCGACCTCTCTTCCTACTATTTCTCCTGAAAGTCATGAAAGACTCAAAAAAAGGAAGAGGATGACCATTTAGGGCAACATGCAAAATGTTTTGAATGTTTGCAAATTATAACTCCTAGGAAAATCAAGATGTTAAGATATCCTCTTCCATGAGAAAGAGAGGTAAGCCCTGGTAAAGAAAGAAAGCCAATCCCTAAGAGACATCTTCGACCTGGAAATGCTCCAAAATAAGGATATCCAAGAAAGCAGTAAAAAGCTAGATGTAATCATGCAAGTTGTTCCAACTCTAAAAAGTAGCTTTTAAAGAGAAGAATCTGCTGCTTTTACATGGTCTTGACACAATAAATGATATAGAATAGCAAGCTTTCCACTTCTTTGGGTCTCCTCCTTAGAAGAAGGGAAAGACAAATTATTTGCAGCTAAAAGCACTAGAACAATCATCTGCAAAAATCCAACAGAAGACTCTACTGCAAAACTTGTAAAAGAAAAGCTACTTCTAGGTATGTCTTAGATCCCAAAAGTAAAAATGGTTAAATATTAAGAGTAACCAGAAACATTTGGTGAACATAACCAACACCAATTCCCTCAAAACGAAATTCTAAGGATGATGCGGAGGGGACGGAGGGAAACCGTTTAAATCTGCATGGGAAAAATGGTGTAATGCAAAGTATGAATCTAGAGAAAAGTTGAACCCTATGATCCACTGGATTATCAAGAGAAAATATTAAGCCAGCCCCTATTAAAAATTTTAATGGTACGTTAGAGAATGAAATTTTGATGTTCCATCATAAATGGAATGCATGGGCTAAAACTCAAAAAACAATTTTTAGAAATAGTCTCATGAACTGAATTAGCTTTACGTCTCACATGGGATTTCATTGGAAATCTTGAACTTTGGTGGGATAGAACGGATCCAGCTGATAATGTGAAAATCATGGAAAGTGATAAGCCTCTTGATGAATTAATTAAGGTTGTTATGGCTAAATTTTATGGCAATGAAATTATAGATACACATGTGTGCTGATTTGTTGAGGTCAGGGTTGGGAATCACCCTCTCTCGCTAGATACACATATGTGTGCTGATTTGTTGATGTGAGGGTTGTGGGGAATGCCCCCTCTAGCTAGAAGTGCCTTTGGAGCGCTCTCCCTTATAAAAATAGGCTACATGTTTTTTTGGGAGTGTTTTTTTGGAAGTTTAGCTTTTTTTGCAAAAATTTTTTTGGAGTAATGTTCCAAATGCAATTTTTTTCAAAGAAACAAATAAGTTTTGAGTGGGGTGACTTAATGATCAAGCCTATGGCCCTAGTATTGATAAGGATGAAAATGAAGATTAAGGAGAATGTCGCTTTTACTTAAATTTTTAACATTACCATGAAATGACTCATTATGTTTGAGAGTGGTTCCGACCTCATTGGATTTCATATGGAGAAAGTAGAATTTTAGATTTCATTGGGGGATTGCAATGTTTTTATTGAATTTTTTCATGTATTAGGATATGGAACTCGTATTTAATCAAGATCACCAATCCCTCTATGTACCTTGATGTTAGTGACATTGGTTGTAGAGCTCCTTTATCATGACCCTCCTAAAAATGTACTCGTCACTCAAACAAAATCTTGACTTGACATGCTATGTTTTTTCTATCTTATGTTAATGCTTAGAGGGTGATATTAATGACAAAGAGCCCTATACATATCCAGAGGTAATGACAAAGATACCTTTGGATATTAATGCTTAGAGGGTGATATTAACGACAAAGATCGTGATTTTCCAGCAAGACTAAAAAATTAGACGTGTCTAATGCTTAGAGGGTGATATTAATGACAAATATCCCTATACAGATCCAGAGGTAATGACAAATATACCTCTAGATATTAATGCTTAGAGGGTGATATTATTGACAAAGATCTTGATTTTCCAACAAGACTAAAAAATTAGACATTTCTCAGAGGCCCAAGCATAAGCAATAGATAATAAATTTACTTGTCTTTCCTAGTTTCTAGTAGTTTTTTTTTTTTTTTCTTGGCAAAGGCTAACTAAATATATTAAAAAACAAAAAGATTATTTACAAGAGGTGAACACCTCTGAGAGCGAGTGTGCAGCTCTCTGTCAAAACTTTCTTCACCAACCTGAAAAGTCTGTGAATACAGGCTAGCGTAACCAAACATACCAAGAGAGATGGTTTGAACTTCCTCATGGATCGACACTGATAGACAAACTCGACATATACAGACTGTAAAACAAGAAATTGACCCGGTCCGCAGGACCTTGACCTCAAAACCCAAACCTCAAGACCCCTAACAGCATCGATAATTGCTGCATACCACCCTACACAAAAGAAGCAAAAAAGAGAGACACATTGAACGCCTGAGGACAGGCTTACCCAAAACTCCTCGGCCATTAATTTCCCAGCTTCTTCCGCGCCTCAGCCTCTCACTCCTGCGCACGTTTCTTGCGATCTTCAGCATCACGAACCGGGTCCCGCTCCCAAGTCACCTCCATGCCAACCGGAACAGCTTCAATGCTCTCAATGCCAGGAGGTAATTTTAGATACAGGGTATAATCAAACTTATCTTCAGACGCTTCTCTGTTTGTCGAGCTTTGCGGAGAGGAAGACTTGCAGAGATGGGTGTCTTTTTGAGCCTCTAAAGGACCCCCAAAAGAGACCAGGGGTTCTTTCCCTTTGAGGCCGCTGATCTCATGTAAAGCTTCCTTCTGCTCAGCAGAATATCCGAAAGTGCTGTCCTCGTCCATCTTACTCTGCAATTCTGGACTGTAGGAGCTATCCTTAATCTTGGAGGAATTGTCTGTTGATGGGGAAGTCCTTTCTTCCATGTCAGCTTCCGAGCTTCCTTCCCCCTCATCCTCTTCTTCAAAAATAACTGTTATCATCGCCTTGACAACCGGTTTATTCCTCTTGCGTCGATAGTAGAGAGTCGCAGTCTGCACTGCGTTGCAAACATCTGCTGCAGAATTCTTCGAATCCCCTGAGGGTGGTGAGGCACAGGCCAAAGGAGAGATTCTCCGCGGGCTGGAATGGTCACTGCCTCTGGTGCCACTCTGATTCCCCGAATTATCACCCCTACGTGGCCTGCGATATCCTGCGCGTGGCGCCATGAAAGAAACAGGGCGTAGCTTGACGGCCTTGTGCCTTCGGCTACCCAGAAGAACTTCGTGGGGCCTGATACTCCAATGTCCCTGCCTCAATTGAACCAGGCGAGAACACCCAGCGAACGACAAACGACAACACCCAACAGCAAACGACAAATTCCCCTGAACCAGGTTGGAACACCCAGCATCAAATGACAGATACAACTGAACCAGGCGAGAACACCCAGCAGCAAATAACAAATTCACCTGAACCAGGCGAAAACACCCAGCGGGAATCAGACAGGGGAGGGGCTCGAGGGTGGGAATACTGCCCTCAGAGCCTCCCTCTTCCACGTAAAACTGAACCTCAAAATTTCTAGAACCAGAGCCGAATTGCAGATACATAATGAGGCTTGTGTTCTCCATGACCAGGTAACGGTTGGCTGAACCTTGGAAAGCCCAACGCATTGAATCGCCATTAAGACTCGTTGAGTCCTTTTGGGCCAAAACCAGCCCGGAGCCCATGTCGTCCACCTGTCCGCAGCATGATGGCATGTCCTCGGCGCGTGGGCTACACACTCGTCTTAAATGCAGACATTAACACCCGCATCCGGGTTAGTTTCTAGTAGTTTTTATAACTATTGACTCTTTCATATTTATTATGATATTTTTTTAAACAATATATGACAATTTAAGTTTGAAGTTGAAGTTGGCAATTGTAACTCATTAGTAATGAATTATGAATATGATGTTTCATGAAGGTTGAAAGTTGTTTCAATTCATTTCATGTTAGATATTATTTGTTGTAATGGTTACACTTAGCTTACAAGTACAACTTTGGTGATCAATGATGATAAATGTTATATATTGAATTTTGAAAGCTTGATAGTTTAAGATTGATGAATCATGAGACTCAATATGTTGTATGTTATTATGTTACTAGATTTTGGTGTGGTTGATGAAGATTATAACTTCTAGATGATTGTTGTTATATGGTTCAATCTATGTTTTTAATGTTTTTTATATCTAATTCATCATTTTACATGTTTTTGTTGACATATATGCATCAAAATATAAAAAATATAAAAATATATATATTATATAAAAAAATGCTTCGGGATTTGTGTTGAAATGTGGCAAAACCAAGAATATCCAAATTAATTGTCCTCGAATTAAGTTTTGGAATTAAAATCGAATTTAGTTTTAACAACTACTTGAAAATAATTAATTAAGTTATTTTGACTTAATTAGTTGGATAAATTCAAGTTAGAAGTCTTTCTGAACTTTGAAGTCATGCAAGAGTTATCCCTTAAATTAAGGAGAAAAGCCTTAAATTATGGAAATAAGATTGAGTTATATTTGAGTTGTAATTATTTAACTCAGTTTACTGAGTTAAGTCTAGTTAAATTAGTTCCAAACTGTTTAAGGAACTAATAGAGATTTAACAGTCAATTGATGCATGCATGCACTCAACTAGTGTACTCTAGTTAACTGAAGGTTCTCTATCAAAAACTCATGCATGTCTATTCTGAGAAAGACCCACTTAAGATTAAAGACAAGGACAGTGTACTATCAATTGCATGTGTTTTCCTATAAATAAAACTCATGCATGCAGAAGGAATAATTCCTTGAGAATTGCACAGTTCAGACAGTGTGTGAGATCAGGAAATCATTCGCTCGGTAGAAGGTGTTTTCCACTTGGTTGAAGGAGAATCATCCTAGAGGAACTGCGCAAGGAAATAGGAGTTTGAAGGGCAGAGAGGAAGGCTTGTGTGAAGCATAGATTGCCTATGAGCATCTGTGAGGATTGTACTAAGAGTTGGCTAGCTGTGAGAGCTAAAGCTTTGTATAATTCCTATGTATTTCCACCTTGTATGATAATACAGATAGTGGGGTTTTCAGCTGAGGCTTTCCCCAAAGTATTTTCATGTGTATTGTGCATTGATTCCTCTTCTTCTGGTTATATTGTTCAGCTCAATCTTTAAGCTTCCACAAATTGATAGTAGAAGTAGGTTATAGTATTTTGCTTTGATGTATATTGCATTATCGGGTTAACCTGCACTAGATTTTCTACATTTCGCTCCCAAACTGGGAGCTTCTGAAAATGCCGCTCACGCTCTCGTTTTCGCTCCCGCTCCCAAGTAACCCTGGTTGATGTCACAATGACTCTATTCTCCTCAACAATTGCCTAAATTAGATTGCACAATGTGGGATATTTTGTATAAAAATGTTGATCCTAATAGCACAACTTATTTACAGAAATATTTGTTTGCCATGCTAGGAAAAATTCCTAAATTAATCTGAGAGACATATCCTCGTGAACTTCCAAAAATGGATGAATTACAATTGGTAGGATTGCATGAGTTGATTGGAAAAACTTTGAAGAAAGAATGAACGAGAAAAAAAAAAGAAAAATCTTTTAAGAAACATTTAGGTTTCAATTACAAGGTCTATGATATTTATGCTGAAACATTATCATTTTGGTTGTCATAAGAGAAATTCATTTAAGTCTAAGTGCGGATTTGCTTATGCTTGCAAAAAGTGAAAATTCTCTAGATTTTACACCCCAACATAGATTCAAAAATCCAAATAAATTTCAATCTTCCCAGCGCAAACCTAAGAAACCTATTTCAAGAAACACACTTCTTTTGCAAAGAAATTTACTTGCTATATTTGTCATAAGCTTGGCCACTAGGAAAATCAGTTTCCTCTGCAAGGGAAAGGTAGACACCAAAACAAAATATTTGATATTTTTACACAAGCCTATGATGCTACTCAATGGAATCTAGTGTCTACTCCTCATTCAAATGGTGACCACCTTTCTATCATAGAATTCCCAGATTCTGATTCTCCAGAATTAGATCATAATTTTGTAAATAAATTGCATATTTTTTATTTTGATTCTTTTGATGAAGATATTGATTCTCTCTCAGAAAAATCTATAAAAATGCTTAGATTAGATTCTTATTCTTCTAAACTTTCTTCTCAAATCTCTCACCTTTCTTCGTAAATTGCTACCCTAAGTCCTAGTGACTTTCATATTAGGAGAAAACAACAATCTTAGTTAAATAATCTCCAACCTCAACTAGCTACCCTTACACGTCTCAACATGGTGAATCTTGAGCATTATTATCCTACTGATAAAGATTCCTCTACTACTACAAGCAACTAAAGTCCTAAAAGGAAAACCTCTCCAAATGAAGATCCATTATTCTTACACCAAAAGAAAAGTTTTGCAAACAAAAAGGCAATCCCTATATCTAATGAAGTTGATTCCCCTCCAAGATATGAGGATGGCATAGATAGATTGGAAAAGGAAATCCAAGATAGAGAGGAAGGCATAAGATAGAAAATAAATATTAACATCTATCAAACAAGATGAAAAGGAAATAACTTATGAAGCTCAACTAAATGAAGATTTGCAAAAGCAATTCTCTAAATTTTATGGTCTTATTGAAACTAGCGTAAGAAAATAACATGTTAGTTTTTGTAGCATCGGACGGGTGTTCTAGTCTCAATTTTGGTTAGAGAGGCTAAGAAATAGAAGATCTACGAATCCCAAAAAAACATTTTGTGAGAAAACACCCAGAGACAACTTAATTAAATTAATTGATCGATAATTAAAAAATGTCGTAGGAAAATCAATTAATTAAAGGGAATTAATTGAGAAAAGTGAAAATGCTCTAGAAACTCACACGAAATGGGTTTAAGATGATCTTAGCCGTTAATGGAGATCTAATCATGGTCGTTGGTTCACCCACAGGAGATTATAAGAGCAGGATGATGGGATGAAGAAGACACATTGAGTGAGTGGCAGTTCGAATTTCCCAGAGAGCGGAGATTCAACTGGGAAGAGAATTCAAGCCAGAGATCAGTAGCAAAGGCAGAGGAGCAGCAATGAAGATTCCGGTGGAGTTTTCCAATACTAGAAGAGTCAGCTAAGAGAGGCTAACTTATTCCACAGGAGGCTGTGCAGGGGCTTGCGTAGAGCCTCAAAGAGGTTGTTCGATTAAGCTAAATAGATCAATTCAGGTGCCGGAGGCTGGGATAATTTTCCATAGGGCCAGAGAATGAGTTCCAAAGGCAGGAATAGGCAGGACGCCTGATTCAGAGGCAGATACAGGGAGTGCATGTGAGGGACTACACAACATCTGCGCAGGGGTATTCTAAGAGCCAGTTTTTGTGGTCAGTTTGTTGCAGGATTTCTTATGGAGAAGGGAAAAGTTCCCTCAATAATTTTGTCAGTGATTTCTAAGAAGTGGATTTCTAGTTTGGCATCCAAATATTTTACTTAGATTTTTCTCTTGAAGAATAATAATAAAACCCTCATCTGTTGCAACGGTTTTACCACATTTGGTTTTTCTAGGGACATTTTTCCAAAAATAACGATGTCAACTTTATTGTGTGTGTGCTCTGTTTTCTCAGTTCTAGTTTTATTTTCTACAGTGCATTTTAATTTTGGTGAAAATTGCAATAGTTATTTTATTCATTGTATGTTGTAATAGCAAATAAACTGCACATAATAATATTGAGTTAGAAAAATAATCTCCAGTTACTGCAATAAAGTTGAAAATTTCACGTGGTATCCGAACATTAAAGATCAGATTGGAGGCTCATAAGTGAGAAGAAGAATTTGTGTAGGTTCAAAGGGAGTTCTGCTACACAATTTTTCTAAATTGCACAAAGGCTAGCGAGGAGTGTGAATTAGCAGAGGCAGGGGTTTAATTTTTCAGTTGCAGCCAGCAAAAAAATTAGGTCTGCCTCAAAATCATAGATTTGCAGGATGTTTAACTACCGGAAAGAGTTCTGCAGAGCAGATCAGTCAATTCGTTGAGCAAGATTTGGGTGTAGTTGATTTGCAACAGAGGTTTTGCGGTAGCAAATCAAAACTGGGCAGAAGAGAAAAGGCACACAAAATTATACTCACGATGTCTTCAGTAAATTTCTCAGAATTTCCCAATACGGCCACAGACAGATTTAATATTCAGGAGGCTATAGATTTGTCTTCCAGATTGGAGGACGATTTTGGCCAAATAGATTCCCTGTCTAGCTCATCTTCACAAGGAGTCTCATATATAAACAGTGGAGTGTCATCTCACATGACAGGAGTTAGAGAATACTTCTCCAACTACAATGAGGAGGAGATGGATTTCAAGATAAATATGGTAAACATGACTAAATTTTTTGCAATTGGGAGAGGTACCATTGACATTCAAAGGGAGTTAGGAGTAAGCACCAGTGTTACAGATGTATTGCATGTGTCGGGACTAGGTATGAGCCTAATTTTAGTATCTCAGTTATAGGATAAGGGTATGATGTCCACTTTGTAGGGAAGAAGGTGTTCATCAAACACCAAAACTGGAAGAAGATGAAACAAATTGGGGTATGAAGAGGAAGGAATTTTCAGAATTTCCCTGAGGGTTTCCAGATCCATTTTTCTGTAGGAAAACCATAATTTCCAGTAGTAGAAGGCAATGATAGTGCAGATCTGCACATTCTAAGAGCGAGTGCAAGTAGAAGAGCAGACAGTCGAGTAGGAAAAGGGAGGAGATTCCTGCTTATTTTCCTATATTTGAGTTTTGCATAAATGGCATCATCAGGACTTCAAGATTAGGATAAGCTAGATGGAACCTAAACTATTGTATCTGGAAAGCCAAAATGACTTTCTTGCTAGATGAGCATGGTTTGAAGATGTATGCAAAAAGATTTATAGCCATACCTACAGACCCACAACACCTAAAGAACTATAATAAGGAGATGGCCAAGGCGAAGAGGATGATCCTTGATGGATTTTGAGATCATATAATCTCGCATTTAGCTGCCAAGAATATGACAAAAGAAATGTGGGATGTTGTCGCCATGATTTTCCAGAATCCTTTCGAGAACCGAAAGATATTCTTGAGAGAGAAGTTGAGGACCACAAGGATGCATAAGGGTGAAGGAGTCACTCCTTATCTCACTAGAATTCAGACAGTTTGATTTGAGCTTGCAACAGTTGGAGGGACACCTCTCGAGAGTGAGCTAGTGCATACAACTCTCAACGATTTCACCAAGGAGTGGGAAACTTTCATCCAAGGTATTACTAGACGAGATCAACAACCTAGATGGGATCGATTATGGGCCGATTTCACTTAAGAAGAGATAACGCTTGCTCTTGTCAAGAGTAATATCGGCAGAAACAATAGCAAAGGACCGAAAAGTGTGAAATATAAGGAGAATGTAGCCCTAGCATCGAAGGAGAAGGCAAAGAAAGGATCCAATCAAGGACAAATCTTAAAGGGAGAAGAAAAGAAGAATAAGTATTTGTCGAAGATAATGTGCTTGAGATGTGGTGAGTTTGGTCACTATAGTACCTAGTGTCCCAAGAAGAAGAAGGACAAGAAGGAGAAGCGAGAGTAGGCAGTAGCTTCGACAGAGATCTATAATTTGTCCATTAGGTTGGAGGATGAATTCGCTTTATATGCAGTTATACCTCTAGGAGAGAGGTGGAGAGATCTTGAGCTCTAGTATTCCAGAGATTTGGGCAAGGTCCAAGGAGGATATCATTAGAAAGGTGTTTCCTCATGAATTAATACCCTTGCTACGGGGGCCCACAATATTCAGTAGTAGATGGATAAGTGTTCAACATGGCGTAGTTAGATCTTGAGGGACGGCTATAGAACTAGATGCAGTGATTTATTGAGCGGTGCAGAACTAGTCAAGGTGCATACAGATACTTAGTAGACAGTGCAGAGGCTAGTTGCATCCAGAGACCCAGGAAACAATTGCAGATCTAGTACAAGGACATAATTGATTCAAAGTGTTATTCTCATCTATAGAAGTTGCAGAAGCAGTAGCAACATGAGATTAGTAGCAACGCATAGTAATGTTGGCAGTAATACAGGAGTACAGTGCAGTGTCAACAGTAGCACAGATGCAATATAGTTCAACTACAGAGTGGCAGATGAATCAGAGTATGCACAGTGGCTTGGTGGGTAGTGGAAAATTGTCACTGATGTCAAACATCAGTAGTGTGAGGGAAGATGTTTTGGGAGAGAAAACCTTCCTCGCTAAGAGGAGTGTTAGTCTTCGTAGCATCAGATAGGTGTTCTAGTCTCGACTTTGGTCAAAGAGGCTAAGAAACACAAGATCTCCAAAACCCAAAAAAACATTTGCGAGAAAAAACCTAGAGACAACTCAATTAAATTAATTGATTGATAATTAAGAAATGCCTAAGTCTAACTTAGAGAAATTGATAAATTAAAGGGAATTAATTGAGAAAAGTGTCAATGCTGTAGAAACTCACACAGATTGAGTTTGAGATGATCTTAGCCATTAATGGAGATCTAATCATGGTCGTTGGTTCACCAATGAGAGATTATAAGAGTAGGAGGATGGGATGGAGAAGACACATCAAGTGAGTGGAAGACTGAATTTCCTAGAGAGTAGAGATTCAACCGGGAAGATAGTTCAAGCTAGAGATCAGTAGCAGAGGCAGAGTAGAAGTAGAGTTTCTAGTGGAGTTTTCTAGTACCGAAAGAGTCAGTTGAGAGAGGTCGAGTTATTCCATAGGAGGATGCGCATGGGCTTGCTTAGAGACTCAAAGAGGCAATTCGATTCAACTAAAGAGGAGGTTGATTCAGGTGCCAAAGGCCGGGATAATTGTCCAGAGGGCCGGAGAATCACTTCCAGAGGCAGCAAAAGGTGCGACATCAGATTCAAAGGTAGAAATAGGGAGTGTGTGTGAGGGATTGCATAACATTTGTGTAGATTCCAGAGGCTTGCATAGGAGTATTCTGGGAGCTAGTTTCTGTGGCCATTTTGTCGCAGGATTTCTTGTGGAGAAGGGAAAATTTCCCTTAATAATTATGCCAGTAATTTCTCAGAAAAGGATTCCTAGTTTGGCGTCTAGATATTGTACTTAGATTTTGCTGCTGAAGAATAATAATAAAACCCTCATTTGCTACACCAGTTTTCCAACATTAGGTTTTTCTGGGGACATTTGTCCAAAATTAACAGTGTCAATTTTATTTTGTGTGTGCTCTATTTTTGTAGTTCGAGTTTTATTTTTCCGTGATGCATTTTAATTTTGGTGAAAACTACAGTAGTGATTTTATTTGTTGTTTGTCATAATAGCAAATAAACTGCACATATTAATATTCAGTTAGAAGAATAATTTCTAGTTGCTGCAATAGAGTTGAAAATTTCACAAAACAAACCAATCCTTATATTCCTAATGTTAAGAAAATGACCATGATTTATCCAAAATATGATGGTTTGGATGGTGGGCTTGTTATTAACATTGATATAAAGGTACCAAGGTGTAAACAACATACTTTAGATGCTTAAACAGATATGAGTGCAATGAATTCACATACTAGATTTGCTGAAATTCGTAGTTATTATTGGCGAGTAATAAAGATTGCATTTAGATTTGCCAATGGGACTGTGATCCTATAAAAGATTTTTCTCCCGACAATGTTATTCTTTTGAATAGAGAAAGATTTGTTGGAATTACGATTTTCTTTAGACTAAAACCCATAGACATTAGTCTCCACTACAAGCACCAAAGTTCGGATCCATGACAGGCAGTTAGTCCATGTCTCAAAACAGATGGGGAGTGTTGAACCAAATGTTCAACAATCTCCCCCACAGCACAAGCTAGGTGAGTTTCAAAATTGAGACCTGTCGCTCTGATACCACTTGTTGGAAATACTGAGAGGGGGGTCAATTAGTATTTCACTTCATTTAGTTAATTTTTAATCTTCAGATCATTAATTAATATTAGCGTCAAATCAAAACATGAATCAAAACACAAATCAAGAACACCTTTTAACAATGCACAACTTTAGAGACAATACAAAAGAAATTTTTAGGTGGAAACCCTTATGGGAGAAAAACCTATAAACACTTCTTAATACAAGTTTTTAAATATTACATCAATATACAATTTCCAATATTCTCCAGCTAAGACTGGTAGAAGGCTCCAACCCCTTGATTTACCAACTCCATCTGAAAGGACGCTCTAATGCCCTAGTTTACCGACTCCAACTGGAAGGACTCTACAATGCCCTACTTTCATTAGATCTGACTGAAAGGATGCTCCAACACTCTGCACAAGATCCAACATGCCCTAGCATCACCTTTCCATCTTGAAATGTTGACAGGCTCCAACCCGAAGGAGACTCCAATATCTGCCTTGCACCACCCTGCCATCCTTACTCAATAAGCTACCATTTTCCTTGAAGGCTCCAAGCTTCAATTCATCACAACGGACCACATTTCACAATTTTCAGACTCAATACACCTATGCTCAATATAAAAATAAATAATATCAAAGAATTTTCCTGATTTTATTGATTTGCAATACTAGCACAAGGTTTTCAACAACAATAACAACTTCCTTTTCTCAAAGATCAAACCCTAGCTTCAATAGATGGATCCATTGTTGCTTATCATGTATATTTTTCAAGAAACCCTAGAAATAGTGAATCAAACTTTGACAAGGTTACTAACATAATGACCTACTCATCAAACCATTCTCCTCCATCGTCTTAGAAAAACAATATATTCTTCAATATCACTACTCAATACTCTTATGCATGAAACCCTAGCTTATCAATTCAACATCATACTTTCACTAGCCATGGCATCATGTCCAATTTTTTTAATCTCTAATCAACAACACACCAAGGCAACAATACAACCATACTCCAACACTCTATCAATTAGCATAATAATTCAACACATTCAACTAATAACACCACTCACTCAACTGTAGTGGTAGTAGACCCTCATACATCCACTCTTATCATCTTAGCCAAGCAATACATAGATTTAACACGGTATCAATGAAGACTCTTTAATATACAAACCTTAGATTCCAAATCATAGCAGCACCAACAATAAGCCTCTAATCATCAATAGCATCAAGCCCTAGCAACAACATAGACTCTTACTATCAATCATGGCTTCTTACATCTTCAGCACACTTACCTCTGATCGCTCTGCAATACAATGTGAACACCATGACATTCACAAAACAAGGCTGATTAATTATGTCACCACAAGATGATAGCAATCCTCTATTACAATTGCTCCTTTGTCTTAGACTTCCTTAACATTTGTACATGGGTTCCTTTAACTCTGAGACAAACTCTTGATTAACTATGAACAAGTCTTAGACATTTTCCAGATCACAAAGAATGTGCCACAAAAGGACTACTGAGCATCAATGAAGCTTTGGTCGAAATCTACCAACAGAAAGGAACAATCTGCCTTAGAGATCTACTTAAGTTGTATCTTTTAATTACATAAAATTCTCTTGGCTTCAGATTCAAAAATTAGTTTATGGTAGCATTTGACAGGTGTTCTACTATCAAATGATGTTAGGAGGCTAAGGAACATTGGATCTCCAAAACCCATAAAAGGTTTCGTGAGATAAGCTTGGGAAACACCTTAATTAAATTAATTTGCATAATTAAAATATTTCCTAAGTCTAACTTAGGAAAAGTGGTAAATTAAAGATATTTAATTAAGGATGTTCGAGACTGCTCTAGAGACTTCTATTGATGAAGTCTAATTCATCTTAGCCATCAATGGAGACTAAATCGTGGTCATTGAAGTCTCAATGAGAGATTATAAGAGTAGATCAAAGGGCTTGGAGAAAGCATCAGTTGCATCAGATTGATCAACGTGATCAAGGAAGATGGAGCTAACTAGTTCACAGATTCAGTGATGGCGTAGTTCAAGCCAGGGAAATATTGCAGGAGAGGTTTGCAGTAGTGAGAATTTCTGGAGAAACTATCAGGAGGGATCCCAGTTTTCGGATGAGGAAAGTGAGGCTGAATTATGCAAATCTGCAGTGTGAGTTGCCCAATTACCCAGAAAGTGCGAGTACAGGATCTAGAGCGAAGTGTCGGATCTTGAATCTACATCTCGGAGGCAGAGCGAATTGGATCCAGGGGCAGAGAAGGGTAAGACAACTCATCTGAAAGTGATCTCAAGGAAGATCAAATATTCTGAGTAGGTAGTGTGCATTTCTAGTCAAACTATGTGAATTAGCTCGGAAGTGCGAATTTGCCAAAAAGGGCCAAATTTAGTTGTTGTTAAGGAAAATTATTTCCCAGACTATATTCTAGTTGAGATAGATTGTCGAAGGATAGCCAGTTGGGCATCCATATTGTAATTCTCTATATTTGCTGCATAATAAAATAAACCCTCATCTACTACACGGACTTTCCCCTTCAAGTTTTTTCCAAGGACTATTAGTCCAAAAATAATTGTGTCAATTTTTATGTGTGCATCTATTTCTTAGTTCCTGATTTTACTTTTGTAGCATATTTATTTTGTGAAGAATTGAAGTGCAATTTATTCATTATTTGCTGTAAACAAATAAACTGCTAATGAGTTAGAAGAATAAACTGCAGTTACTGTAATTTGAAGGAAAATTTCACATCAACATAGAGCTCAGAGAACACATCTATCTTGTTACCATATGCTTTTGGAAATTCTACCTAGATATGGCTTAATTATTTTGTAGCATATTTGTTTTGTGAAGAATTGAAGTGCGATTTATTCATTATTTATCGTAAACAAATAATCTGCTAATCAGTTAGAAGAATAAACTGCAGTTATTGTAATTTGAAGGAAAATTTCACATCAACATAGAGCTCAGAGAACACATCTATCTTGTTACCATATGCTTTTTGGAAATTCTACCTAGATATGGCTTAATTAAATTAACTGACCATAATTAAAAATTTCGTAAGTCTAACTTAGGAAAAATGGTTAATTAATTGGAATTAATTGAGAAAGGTGTGAACCATCTAGAAACTCACACATATCGACTTGGAGATAATCTCAACCATCGATTAAGTTTTAATCGTGGTCATTGGAGTCCCAGCTGGAGATTATAAGAAGAGGTTGATGGGTAGATGGAGAACACACTAGTTGCAGATACTCAGTGATCAAGGTAGTTCGATTCAGCAGTGAGATCGAGTAGCAGGTGTTAGAGGGTTAGAGATACTGAGTTCGGAGGAATTTTCTAGTTCTAGAGAGCCCAGGGTTGAGGTGTGGAAATTTCTAAGTCTAACACATCAAAAATCCCTACTGCATTATCTAGTTTATTATCTCCTACTTGCTCTTTCAATTAACAAGTTATTTACCAATATAAATACCGAAATAAACACAAATGCAACCTTCACACGTATACATATCAACAATTGAAATAACTAACATAAGGCACACCATTATTTTTGGACAATCGTTCCTGGAAAAGCCCAATGCGGGAAAACTAGTGCAACAGATATGAGGGTTTTATTATTATGCAATTTTCTGAATACAGCTAGGGTGCCAGAAATGGATCACCCTTCAGAGATTTTCCTTGGCAAAAGTACCTTGCTTCAGAGACAAATATTTCGGTTGATCAGCAACTAGA
Source organism: Pinus taeda (assembly GCA_000404065.3). Taxonomy (NCBI): domain Eukaryota; kingdom Viridiplantae; phylum Streptophyta; class Pinopsida; order Pinales; family Pinaceae; genus Pinus; species Pinus taeda. The sequence goes on from APFE030636844.1 coordinate 66,070, forward strand.
TGATGAGCCCCATAGTGACTTTGATTGTTCCTTAGCTGGACAACGAAATCTGCTCCAAGCTTCCTTCCAGAACTGCGTCACCCTCCAAGGACTACATCACCCTCTACGACTCTGCTTCTGCCTCTCAGCTCTCAGCATGCCCCACAAAAACTCCATAACACATATCTTTCTGCCCAGCGTCAACTCTGCTAGCCTCTGTGTGTGCCTACGTTAGCTTCTCGGCCTCCTGCGTCCTCAGCGCTAGCCTTCCAAGCTTTTGCGTCAGCCCAGGCTGCCTGTGTACTCTCTTCGGCACTATCCTCTGCCTTCTGCCAAAACTCCCCTCGTTGCAACAGATGAATAAATCGATTTCTCAACAAACCCTGCCCTAGAAAATCGAATTCTTGATCAACTTGGTGTATCTCCAACTGACCCTCAAGCCTCCTTTTATAATTTTCTGGTTTACGATTCAATGACCGAGATTAAGTCCCTAATCAATGGCTAAGATTAGATTTGGCTTGATCCTCGTTATTTAGAACTTTCTCACCCATTTTATATTAATACACTTTAATATTTTAATTTCCCTAAGTTTAGACTTAGGAACCCCATTAAAAATATTAATTATTTTAATATCTCTCCATCCGGGTGGAATTTTCCCAAATGATTTCTGCGTCTTGGAGATCTCATGTGCCTTAGCCTCTCCACAAATTTTCATGGCTAGAGCACATTCGATGATACCAAAAATCAACACTCCCTCTTAGCAAGGAATGTGCTCTAGTAATGCTTCACCATAGAAATATCACATTGATTCTCTGCATCGGTCCTGTGTGCTGATGCTATGCCTGCTGCCCCACATCCACTACACTGCTGCTTCCTGTACTGCTACGCATGACACTGCCACTGCCACTGCTACATAAGTACTGCAACTCCCTCTCAACATGGTGCATCATGCTGCCCATAGCACTGCCACTGCTAACTGTTGCATTGCAACTTAGTTACTGAGAAGTAAGTAACTGACTTCACCCAAACACCAAAATCCTTGTCAATCTGGAAGCCTCATGATGCTGAAGCTACCTCTGCTTCTATCATGTGCTCCCTCTGTTGCCACTGCGCTGCTGCAAACACCTTTGTGCCTCTTGCACTGCTGCAACCTCCACTGTGCTACTACAAAATTCTGCACTCTAGCACTGCCTTGCCGCTCCATCACTCCTTGCTCCACCCAACAC
>APFE030636883.1:0-13864 GCA_000404065.3 Pinus taeda
AAGAGATCACTTCAATCCTTTTTTGGGTTAAAATTTCCCCATCTTCCATTAATATTTTGGGATCAATGTTAACTAAGAGCAATTGGGAATAAATTGGGTTAGTTTATTGATCACGTAGAACCAAAAGGGAATATGTATTCTTGCACAAGAGTATGTGTGGAGGTTTATCTGGGGAAGGGACTTCTTGAAGCCATGCAAATCAATCTTGATGGGTAGAGTCATCAATGATTATTAAATTATGAGTATATTCCAAAATCCAATGTAATAGATGAATAAGAAGATGAAGAAGAGGGAAATAGGAAGACTTAGAAGAGTTAGAGGAGGAAAATGAGGATGCAAAAGAATCATAGGAAGGAGAAGTTGATTTATCATACGAAGAGGAAATAGAGGTAGAACCATAAAAGCAAGTTCAACCCAAGTCATCTAAATCCTTTGTTGGAGTCTTAGGAAGGTCCCAAACCCTTCACTCCATCTTACAATGGGTAAAAAATCTAATAAGAGAATGGATTGTTCACGGGCCATAAATGAATGTTTTAGGGGCGTCAACTAACCCTTGAGCACCTTATCCATAGTTTATGATGTAATTTTGTGTTATTATATGTGATTAATTTGTTAGAATTTATTAATGTATTTAGGAAACTAATATAGAAAGTAGTAGAAAGATTTACTCTTTTTCTCCCCTGTTTTTTGAAGGGTGTTAGGAAAGAAACATTAAGTTTGAATCTTGCTACAATAGAAACTTTTTTTGGTGTAACCTTTCTCCCATTATTTGTTGCATATTTTTAATTAACACAAATTTCTCCCAATTACTATCCTCATCCCTCACATACACAAACTCTTCAATTCGGTAGTGAAACAAGCTTCCTTGAGCCTTGGACACAAAGCTTCATTATACATATCTTTAAAAGTGGGGATAAAAGCATCCCTTTAATTACATGACCACTATGGTTAGCCACATTTTAGCCAAGATGCATGAAATTATTTTAGAAAAGAAGATTATCCTATGGTTATAAAGCCATGGTAAAAGAGCTAAAGGCAAAGCTGGGTTTATCATATATCATTCCATTGCGGACCACCTTTTTATTCTTAGCATCATTGCATAGTTATGCCACAATGATAAAAATGATCTCTTCTGTTGTTTCATTGAATTTAGAAAAACTTTTGACACCATTCCCAATACAAACTGTTGGAAGAGGTTGTAAGAGATAATGATTCCTCTTAAGTTGAGGGTTGTTGTTACAAGGTTGTATGTGAATTTTATTTTCATGTTTAGGACCATTGAGGGATTATTAGAAGAAATTAACAACACATTCAAGCAAGGGTGTCTCTTATTCACTACCCTTTTTGGCATATACATTGATAAGATAGAAGAGTGTTTGGAAGATGTAAGTTATGTTGGCACCACACTCATTGGTATAATCATAACTCTTCTCTTTTATGCTAACAATATTATTCTTTTCAGGAGGAGTCTTTTCGATCTTGGAAAGCAATTAAGAATCCTCTAATATTTCTATTCCAAGATGGGTATGACTATTAACACTAACAAAACTAAAGTCATGATATTTAAATCCAAGCAGCTCACATATGATACTTTCATACCTGACATCAACAACTTGGAGGAAGTTCCTCCTTACAAATATCTTAGAATCAATATCCATCACAAGCACAAGTGGAATTATAGCATTGAGAAAAGGATAGATGGAGGATGGCAAACTTATTACGGGCTTGAAAACAACTCTAAGTCAATAGATCATTGGATATGGGATTAGAAAAAAATACTTTTTGAGACTCTCATTGCTCCTATTATTTTATATGTTTGTGAGGTTTGGGGTTGCATTGTTTGTAGAGAGTCGTAGAGGAAGATAGAAAAAATACAAAAGCGAGTTATAACCTACAGTCACAAGATTAAAGGAAATACCCCCTATCATATCCTCCTAATTGAAGCAAGCCTTTCTCCCATTGCAATCATGCCTATGGCTATCTATCTTATATATAAGAAGAAGTTAAACAACATGGAAGACAAGAGGTTTCCTAAAATGGCTTCTAACTCCAGCCAAAACCACCACTTTTGGCTCGATCAAGGATGACATAAGGATGCCCAATCTTGGGTATACTATTTCAACATAAAGGAGGAGATCATTTGCAAAATAAGGATAATAGTAAAAATATTATTACATCAAAATCTAAGGAGAAATTGCAGGGTGATAAAGAGTTAAGAGAGAAAAAGGAAACTAAGATATTATAAGGAGGTGTTCAACCCCAACCTTGAAATTAAAAAATATCTCTCTGTCTTGACTAGTGTAAAGAAGAAAAAAGACATTTCTAAAATAGAACAAATTCTCATGAACTTCATAATGAAACTAGATGTTGGCCGATTCCTGAAACACCTTAGGATGAAAGAGTGTGTCACCTTTGCAACACTAAGAGGATTGAAGATGAAAAACACTCTCTTAGATTGTCTAACTTATACTCAAATTCGATCTAATTTTCGAAATATTTATCACACTACCAACATTTTTGACCTTTTAAGTCAACAAGACTATGGTGATCTTGGAATGCTTCTCTTAATGTATTTTGAGCATAGAAATAAAATTCTAAATAATTCCGAGTAATCTCTTACCTAAAGGTTCGATATACCATTTTGGTCTTAGTGGATGTTAATCATCATCATCACACACACACACATGCATGTATGTATGCACACTTAACTAAGGTGGTAGGTGTGAGGGGTCATCATCAACCTCGAAGGAACAATTAAAAAAACTTTTGCCTGGGGTTTTGACATCTCTTTTAATATTAAAGCAAAAACTTACACCCTCTTGCAAACCCTAGGAACAAAATACGATTCTTATATCCAATCATTGATTGTGGTGGGATATTCAAATTCAATCATACGTCATATGTTATCCAACACCATCCCCACTGATAACATATTATCATTAGTGATAGCTCAAATTAAACAAAAGGCTGAAAATTTCACCAAAATCACATGTTACCATGTTTTTATAGGAGAACAACCATCAAGCATACTAATTTACAAATTCACCAACTTTAATAGTGGGTTTTTTTTTTTTTTTTTAATGACATCACTAGCCAACAATTAGTTCCTTAATCCTTACTCATGAGTACAAATTCACGAATCATGACATTAATTCATCACATGACACATGCCATTGATATTCATCCCATAATCTAGCTTTGTGACACCATTTTGTAAGTTTTTGTGTCTATTTGGTGGGGTTGCGTTTGTCTTTTGAATTTCTACTTCCAGTAGCTCTATAGGAGATCCTTTCCTTTGAGACACTTTAGTGCAAGGGAATTCTTGAATTTTTTGACTATTTTAAGTTTGGGCTTCAATGAAACAGTTTACACCAATGAATTCTAGAAAGTATCCTCTATTGGTTTGACATTGATGCATTGCAAATTTTAATTTTGCATTTGATTGCGTGACAAGGGGATTGAAAATTGGGTAGGATTGGGAATTTGGTACTGACCAAGGATATTGGTTTATGTGTAATTCTAATGGTTTATAGAAAGCTTTAAGAAATTAGACATCTTCTTGGAAACCATGAGGAGTGCCGTAGGAATTTCATTTCCATGGTCACCTCTAAAGTCCATGAGAATGAATACCATGTGACTTCTCAATCATGGGGACTCTTGTTCAACAAAAGCCACAAATAGTTGTCCTTGAAGCATAATGTAATATACTCAAAAGCATGGTTCTAAACCTAAGTAAGTGAGATTTCTTTGGGGCATCTAACTAGACATTATCAACCAATCCAATTTGAGGGGAGCTAAAGAAAGAAGAAACCCTATACTAAGTTGGTAAACACATAGAAATAGGAAAGCATAACTCTTCTCCATTGAATGGGGCCTTGGAAGAAGTGACTAGTCATCATACTTTATGTTAATTATTATGTTTTTCAAAGTTGCTAAAATTCTAGGTTATATTGTAAAAAATTTAGTGTCAAGAAATACCAAAATATTTTGTAAAGATATACATAAGCTCTTACAAGTATATAGTTGACACTATCTTTAACTTAAAAGTTTTCAAATAAAACTATGATATAATCTTGCTACTCACATTGCTAATATTTAATTATAAATTAATATATATTTATATTTAAATAATATATATATAATATATATATATATATATATATATATATATAAAATAAATAATAATTTATTCACTTAAAATAAATTATATTATAATCTTTAGTATTCAAATACTAGCTTAAATTAATAAAGAGTAAATATTCTTATATATATTAATTTTTTATAACATTTAAATTTATTAACCATTCACATGTATTTTTTTAAAAAAAATAAATAAAATATATAATATATATATAAATATAATAATATATTTATTTATTTTAAATAATAAAACTACAATTTTAAAAATAAATAGATAATAAATAATTTCTTTTTCAAAATATATATTTTAAAATATATATAATATTACTTTAATGTTTTTAAATTCCTTTCACACCAAAGCATATTTAAAATCTTTTCTCCAAAATTCCAGGCGATGTTGTTAGTACTTTTTTATGAGTTTTTTCTTCGGCGACCTGAAGCTCAACTCCTTTAAATGGCTTATTTGGCATTCACATTCACCTGTCAAGCTGGAGTTCTTTTTAGAAACCTACCTTTCAACAAAGAGCAAAGAATTCTAGAATTCTAAAATAAAATGTGTAAACATGCTTAAAAAGTTTCGGTATAAGTTTAACGTAACTTAATATAAACTTTGTGTAACTTAGCATAATTTACTTTTGTTTTTTTATTGCAGGTATGTTTGGTATTAGAAATTCAATATTGAATTTGAATGGAATAAATCCTAAGAGCACAAGTCATTTAATTGAGAATACGAATTATTTCTGTATTTTATAAAATGAAAAAATATTTTATTGAATTTAAAGGTATATTTTATAATTTAGTAATGAGGAACTGCTAAAGTTTTGTTTGTTTTTTTTTTAATGTAGTATTAAATTAAAAATAATATTTATGTAATAAAAAACTGATATATTACAAGTAATTAGAAGTTGAAAAATATGTTATAAAGAATATTTTAACAATTGCTAAAAAAAAATATTCAGTGGCTTATAATAAATTATCTTAATATAATTAATATAAATTTTTCCTCGGTAAAAGATTAAACTATTGTATTATGTACAGGAGTCAAAAAATACATCATGGTGAAACAAGAGAGAATCAGGGTCTGGGTATGTCACCCAAGAGCAAGTGAGGCATCCAAAAAACTAGCCCACGCAGGGGCGCCAGACACAAGAGCCAGACTTCCATAAGAGCACGCCCACGCAGGGGCACCAACCATTTCATCCCTCGCAGGGGAGACTGACCTTACCCCAATCATTGACACAAAATACAGGAACAGAGACATTGAACCAGGGCACGAAAGAGACCAGAAGCATTGTTACTATAACTGAGTTAAAAAACAAATAGCAGAAGACACCAAAAGACCAAACAAAAAGCCATAGGAACCTTGTGCGCGAGCGTCATCAATCGTCCATTTGCACTTCCTCTACCCGGCACCAACCATAGGCTTCTCTTTCAGCAGCGGTGGGAAAGGTGTCTTCCTCCCCGCCAGTTCCCGCCCTTTGTTCCTGCTTGCGTTGCTTTGCGTTTTCCCGATCTGAGGCCTCACCTTTAACCTTCTGCTCCTTATCAGCTTCAGGGGCCTGTGCTTCATGCTTCTGATTGTCAGTCATCCTCTGCCCCTGTTCATCCAGGGCGTCCTCCTCTTCTCGGGCATTTTCGATGAACAAGATTGAGACATGCCCGCTGATCCGCGGATTGTTCATGGCACTGCTGAAATTGAAGATAGCCGAGCCAAAGGCAGGCAAGGCATTCGAGCTCGAAGCCCCTGCATCCATGAATTGGCTGGAATGGAGGGGGTTAGCGCCAGTGGAGCGAGCAATGTTGCAGTGGCAGCAATGGACAACACTGTCCGCTTCATGACTGCGCGAGATTCCCCCTCTGGAAGTGCCTCGGCGGCTAAGCAGACGCTGTTGAGGTCTCACCATTCTCGCAGGAGGCAAGGGAAATAAATTCCAACAGACCACGGGGTAATCCAGAGCCCCTGCAACCAAAGCCGACTGAGGGATGAACCAGACAGACGGAGAAGATACCCCGACAGAGACGGAGAGGCCAGGCAACTGCATTACCACCAACATTCTCTGTTCGTATACTGTGATATCCCTTATGACTTCACCGGCCCCGCATTGGAGCTCACCTGCCATAACTGCTGCCGTCACCTGAGCCGAATTACCTCGTGGAGCATTAACTAACCCCTGCCATTCCATCTTATACCATCTGCGATCGATAACTGTATTGTCTTCGGCTGCCACGTGATGGCCATTGGCCAGCATGTGGCCATCCCCCTTCGCCTGTCCCATCTCAGTTAGCACCCGCATCCGGGGTTAATATAAATTAATATTGATATATATTTAAAAATATATTAATAATAAAAAATCATTTTAATTTACATGATAAAATGTTTAGATATACATGTTATGTCGAATATTTTAATATCACTTATAAATTTTATGAGTAAAACATTTATTTGGTCTTATAAATATTCTATTTAACATATCTTAAACAATAAAAAATAACATATTATATTTCACATACTAAAAATATTTACACATAAAAAAAAGTTGATCTCTCAATTTATTTTAGATCCTTACTTAAAATAGCTCTATACAAATTATAATACACTTAGTATAATACAAATGAAATAATTGTATAAATAGAAGTCGTTGTACGTCTTTCCTCCTATCATATATAAAAGGTAGTCGAAGAACGTATGCAATCATCAGAAAATAGTCTTAGTCAACCTTCGTACGTGAATTTTATCTATTTAAGGTCAGTAAATCGGCGGCCGTGAATTTTATCTATTTATGGTTACTTAAATTTGGCGGCCGTGAAAGAAAGCCCGTGATATACGCAATAATTTGAGCCGGGCCGGCCGCGAAAGAAAAGCCGTGGTATACGCGTTAATTTGAGCAGTGGGTGTAGGGATAAGACTTTATTTATCACAGGTTACGCCTAAAAAGTCAAAATGTAATAATGTGACATGCTAGGCGCAATAATATTTATTCGACTTTACCAACATTACTGGAGAACAACGTAGCTGTGATGACTTCATCCTATTGGTGTTAGAACACAATTAACAATATTCTTCCATCCGAATCCGATGTTCTGGAAACATTTTATGGAAGTGAGTTTGGTATAAGAGGTCGTGAAGAAGATTTGACTCATGTTCTAAATAAGGTCTCAAAAGGACAAGAAGCAAATAAGGAGGAGACATCTCCATGGCTATTGGAAATGCATTTTCATTAGGGCAAGTTCGTCTTTCTTTTCTTTGCAAAATTCTATAATCTTTTCTTTAATTAGTTGTTTAGCTATGGGGAAGGTGTATATGAGAGGCATTTTAGAAATGGTGGGGAAGGTGTATATGATGAAGGTGTATATGAGAGGCATTTTAGAAATGGTGGATTGAAGTTGGAAATTTTATCGAGAGATTCCCTTTAATTAACTAATGATTTTGAGGTTTTTTTTAATGTTTGGCTAATGGTGAAGGTGTATATGAGAGGCATTTTAAAAAGGGTAGATTGAAGTTGGAAATTTTATTGAGAGAAACTAGTTTTTTTTCTAGGCACTTTGTTATCATCTCCAAAAACCTTTTTATACTTTAGGCATTTTGTTCAACCTCTTTTCATTTTGAGAAAGTGGATTTTTCTCAAGTTTTAATATCTATCTATCTATCTATCTATCTATCTATATATATATATATATATAGTAGATCATTGTTTACGAAGAGACTAAAGTAACAATGGCCTTATTCCATATGTAGGGAGCAAAGGATCCCTCAAATCCTAGGAGGGAATCCTATGTAAGTCATGTAAAGGACAAAGCTCTAAGGGAGATTCAAAGTGGAAAACAAAAAAACTATTATGGTGCAGTTAGAACAAGTCATTAAAAGCCATTCACCTAGTAATGTTTGCCCATATTACTTCTCTCTAATAATATTTTTATTATAGTTTATATAATGACTTAAAAAGCTATTTTTGTATGTTTGTTCAACTTCATTATCTTGATATTCTATTGCTTCAAAAACCTACGGGAAGAGTAGGAAAGTAGAAAATAAGCTTCAAAAACCTATGGGGATAGTAGGAAAGTAGAAAATATGTTACAAAACTTACTTCAACTTCATTATCTTGATATTCTATTGCTTCAAAAACCTACGGGGAGAGTAGGAAAGAAATAAGCTTCAAAAACCTATGGGGAGAGTAGGAAAGTAGAAAATATGTTACAAAAGTTAGATTACGATTTATTACATTGAATTTAGTTAGTCGTTTTAGGGGCTGACCATGGGGTAGAGGAAGAGCTCATTTCAATTACTTATCTCTATTTTTATTTTAAGTAGGGGAAATCCTATGCTATTGCTAATGTTAATGGGCCATGTGAGAACAAAATATAGTTTTGATACTCTTTATAGGCCATACAATTTTATGAAGCATTAAACGCTGATTCTCAGGGAAGTTATTTTTTTGCACAAATTTGCAAAGGAAAGCCTTGTAAATGTGGATCCTATAAAATTATTCCTACAAGGAGTAATAGATTAAAGGTGATGATATAATAGTTATGAGGTTTGACATATTTTTGGTTATAGAAAGGATAATGGAAGAGGGGGGCATAATCATGTCATGGATAGAAATTGGTGGTGACTCTGATTACTTCCCTATTCTACTTCAAATTGGAAGAAAGGAAAGGAAACCCCCAAGACCTTTTTAAGTTCAACCACTCTTGGTTGAAGGATGTAGTATTCCAGACATTGATCAAAGGGAGAATGGAAAAGTTATATTCAAAAATTGAGAAGCACAATTTTCTTTCAATTCACAAATAGTTTTAGGAAGGTAAATGCAACAATTTCAAAGTGGGCTTAATTTAGACAGTAGGATCAAGATCTAATCCAGATAGAGAGACAAATAGACAAGTTTTATAAAAAACAATTGATGGTGATTATAATGAGGAAGATAAATCAAGGATAAGAGCTATTTTTTTTTTAATCTCAAGAGGCCTAATGGAGATTGAAGAGCATGTCAATTTGGTTGAAAGTGGGTGATGTGAATTTTAATTTTTCTAGAAATTAGGAAGAACATCAATGCTATATAGGATATGCTTGAAGAGGATGGTACAAAAGCTGGAAACTTTCATGAGATAAACACTTTATAGGTTAATCATTGCAAGGATTTATTCAAGGATCCCCAAAGGGAAAACTTAGCAAAAATCTTAAAGATTACTACGTCTTCCCTAATTTTGAAAATGAAGAAACTAATGAATAAATGTTGGAAGGAGAATTTAAGGAAGAATAAAAAAAGATATTATCCTCTTTCTAATGCAACACGAGACTTGTTCCTTATAGGCAGAATATGGAATTCTTTTTAATGTTTTATGATTTAGTTAAGGAGGTGTTTCTTAAGGTCGTGGAAGAGACAAAGGTGGCTTAGAATAACCCTGTGAATATAAATTTGACCTTGATAAATTTGATTCCAATAAAAAGATGATCTTGAGTACTTTGATGATTTTAGAATAATCTCTTTATGTAACTTTCTCTACACAACCATAACCAAGATCATTGTTAAACAAAAATTGTTTTTTTCCTCATTCTATTTCTTATGAATAATTTGGGTTTTTAAATGGGAGGTGACTCTAGAATATGGTGGGTGTAGCACAAGAGGCTTTACATTCAATAAAAATAAAGAAAATTCCTGTTGTAGTGGTTAAATTGGACATATAAAAAGCATATGACCAGGTAAATTGGATATACGAGAGATTAATGGCATCACATTAGGTATAATCTTTGAGTTGTAAACTAAATTGAAAGTTGTGTTACTTTTATTTCATTTCCAATGCTTATTAATGGTATAGTTTCAAAGGTTTAGTTTCAAATCTTTTCAAGCTTGAAAGAGGGATTAGATAGGGTTATCCATTATCTCCCATGTTTTTTCTTTTAGGGAAATAAAAGAAGCTAAGATAATAAGGAATATCAAGGGGGTTGAGGTGGAAAATTATTTGTATCCAACTCATCTCTTATTTGTTGATGATATACCATTGTTTAGTGATGGTTATATTAAATATGCTTTAATCTATAAGGATATCTTGACTATATATAGTACAACCATGGGAATGGAAAGAAATTTTCTTAAGTCTACCTTGTCTCATAATGCTTTAGAAGAAGAACTCATAAGGCAAATTCAAAAATGAAATTTCCCTTTCATAAATATAGAGTTGAATGAAGGAATTACATATCTAATTTTTTTGTTAAAACCAAATGATTACGGAAAAAGAGATTGGGAGTGAATAGTAGAAACGATTGATGGAAAAAGTAAAATTGTGGTGCAATAAATCGTCGTACTTAGGTGGTAGAATGAGCTAAGCTTGTATTAGAAGCTATCTTTGTGTATAATCATGGTCTTTCCATATTCTAGTGGAGGCATGGAGAAGATTAGGAAAAACTGATTTAAATTCCTTTGAATTGACAAAGAGGGTATTTCATTAGTTAAATAGAAACTCATTATAAGGCCAAAGGAAGAAGGGACTAGGGATTAAAAAAAATTCATCGTTTTGCAAAAGTTGTGGTAGTTAGGAGTTTATGGAGACTAATTTATTAAGATATTTTTTGGAAAAGGGTATTCATGCATAAACATTTCAATCCTCTTACACTAGTAGAGTGAATAAAGAAGCCTATAAATGAATAAATAACGTTTTAGTCATTTGAAAGGTAGTGGTTAGGCTTTTCCTCTCATTATTAATTGGTTAGCATGGGGAATTCACACATTAGTGTATTTTTGAGGTAAAAATTTTTCCTCGAAACAAAAAATGTACTATCAAAAGTGACTATAAAATAAAAAATTGAATTCAATATGATGATGTCATCCCCATGGGTAAATATTTTTGGAGGGAAAAAAACATAACTAGTTTTTTAATAATATTTTTAGCTTATCTCCTTATATGTATACTCAAATGTGAAGTGTAAGTACTTGTTGGATGTAGAATTAGAATCCAAAGCCAATGAGTACTCAATTTGCATGCAACAGGTACCCAATTTTCTTACTTTTAAGTGGACCCACATTGAGAAAAATGAAAATATATAAAGGAAAACATGCTTCTTTCAAGAATACATTTATTCATATATTTTTCATTTTTCTCGGTGTGGGTTTTAGTCATAATTATGCAGAATGGGTATTTGTTGGATGTAGAATCTATGAAATTTTAGAACTTATAAGGAGATAAATAAAAAACACACAAAAAAGGTTTTTTTTTTCATAACTTCTTATTTTATTTTTTCCTTAAGAGACCCATTTTAGACCTCAAAATTCTCCTAAGGTAGAGGTACTGCGAAAACGGGAATTCTCTCATGGGTGAGAAGTGAAATTCATTAAGTCTCCTTAAAAGCTTAATCTTACATTATTGTTATTCTAGTTATGTTGCTATCACATAGGTTATTAACCCCGACACAACTACCAATGGTAGCAAGGTCCGAAGAGGGCTAATCTACTTGGGCTTAAGGGAGAAATGGTGAAATATGGAATGAGCATGTGGAGAATTGGTAAGGAGTCATGCAATGTTATGTGAAGATGAGGATGACAGATTGTCTTGACAAAATGCCCCACCTTGGGATGTTAACAAAATTAGGGTATAAAGTGATGTTAACTTCTAAAGGGTATGCAAATAATATGTGGTGGGAGTACTTAATTTACAAGGTTAGGATTCCCATGAAGATCATAACTGTTATGTGATAATTGATAAACAGCAAGGTATAAATTTAGGATACCCTTCAATAGAGAGGATAATAGGAACTAAGGAGGTGTACTTTGAGGAGGTTAGAATGTGAATCAATCAATCATTTCTTGGTAGATAAGATTGTTTAATTGGAGATTGAAAGCTTGACTAGTCACATTCGTAATTGTCAGGGGAAATCTTTTAGGCATTGTTTGAAGAATCAATTTGATATAGCAGAAGTAAATCCTTTTATAACTTTACCTCGAGAAAGCCTTGTTCTACTCTTTGGTAACTAGAGGCAAAATATGTTGAACTATTTTGTGTATATCCTCTGATTAGTTCGACTTGGGATCAAATAATAACTCTTTATAATATTGAACCAATGCATTAGCCATGTCCTCATCATCCTAAAACTTGACATCTGTCTGGTTTTTAAAGGAATAAATATGATTGCGGTGTCGATGCTAAAGCATCAAATTGTGGAAAAAAACAATATTTTGCCCTTTTTCCTTCAACCATCTAATTCTAGATTTTTGTTGCCAAAGTATTTCTTCTTGTTTCCTTCTTTATTCAAGTAGTGAGAGTATGTGCTTCCTCCTTTATGAGGTCCTTTGATCTTCCTTGGTGAATGACTTCTTGCTGGTTGCGCTCCATTAGGGCTTCCAAGTTGTGTTTGTCCAAAGTGATGTTCCTGAATTTTTCCTTATTCCAGGTTTTGATTTAATATTTAATGTGCTTTAGTTTCCTTTGTAGGCAGAACATGACCGATCCTTCCAAGTTGACTTGTTCGTCCTACCAATCCTTGATGACAGATTGTAAGTCGGGATGTTGGAAGTAGAAATGTTCTAGGAAAAAAGGTCTATTGCTGGGGCATGATTTGATTTCGATGTCTAATTTGATGAGCCAATAATCTGAGCCATGGCTAGAGAGGATGGAAGCCTCCATGATAGTGTCCCCATACATGATATTTTCAGAGATGAGATACCTATCTAGCTTTGAAGCTATTTTTTGAGGGTCACCTTTGTAGTTGTTATAAGTATAAGTGTCATTGATGGTGTTGAGGTCAACCAAAAGAGAAGAAATTGTGATATCTTGTAAGAGGTTAGGTTTCTCTTCTATCTTTCTAACACGACCTTTTTTTTTCTTCTAAAGATTTTTATCATTTTAAATATTTAATATTGATTATCAAATGGATGTACTAAAATTTTACCTCAATAAATTTTATATTAAAAACCATGCCAAAATAAAATTGTTGTCTGCTTATGTCTTTCACACATAACTTTTTGTCTCACATTTATAAAGATAGTAATAATGTTTTAAAAGAGACTTTCAAAATTGAAATTAAAATATATATATAATATATATAAATATATATATATATTTCTATATATTATAATATATATTTCATATATATTAATTACTAACCAATAATTTAAACTTTAACTATTTTCAATATTTGCAAACTTATATATATAACTATCCAATTTATAAAAGAAATGAATATAATATTATAATATAATAATTGAATAATTGGAGACTTTCACATTGTTTGATGTTTCATTCACTTTGTAATGTGGTGAATCCAACCACATTACATACAAAGGAATCTAAAAACACCACATATAATTAAAAATAATTTTTTATTAATTTAAAATAGCATATTTATAATTTAAAATATTTAATATTATAAATATCTAATTATATAATATAATTTAAAAATATTTAATATTATTAAATATCTAATTATATATTTTAATTGCATTAATAAATATACAAAATTTTTTATTCCTTAAATATAATAATAATCCATGATTATCATTAACACTAATTTTAATACTTTATTGATTTAAATTCATTATTTTCACCCATACTTGCAGTTAACGTGAAACACGTGTTTCATATTTTAATATTGCAGCAAGGAAACCAGGCTTCTCAGATTGCCTAAAAGAATGGGAATATATTTTCAACATTTTATATATCATTTCCTTAAAAGATAAAATATAGGTGAGATAATAAGAATAATTATTTGTAATATGAAATTAGTAGCAATTTTATT
>APFE030636883.1:17953-32732 GCA_000404065.3 Pinus taeda
TATAAGTCATTTCGTCCTCCTTCTCAAGCAAGAATTCAGATCATCTAAGGCAGAAAGAAAAGGGTAGATCTGAGGCAAGGAACAAGACATATTTGAGGCTCAAATGTAGGACCAAATTTATGAGAGGAAAGTAGAACCAAATATCTATGGAAGGAAGCAAGTCAAATTTAAAGGTGCAGAAGGAGGTTGAATTTCGTCCTAAGGAAATAAGATCAAACCAAGCTTTTTGGGCACACTTATGACTTGACGAGGAGGCAACTGGACCAAGTTTGACCAAGTCTACTTTGCTAAATAGTTTGATCTCGTGATTGACTATAATATATAGGTGTGTCTCTTGTTGAACTGAAGAATTTTTCTAAGGAAACGGTTGTTGGGTTTTTCCCCCATGTGGGTTTTCCTAGGGTAAATGTTTGTGTTCTTGTTTGGTTGTCTCTTTATGATCCTATTTGAATTTTGTTCTATTGTTGAGATATCCTGTGTAATTTCATTATGATGAATTTGAATGCATAAAATATTAATGTAGGAAATCATAAGAAGTAATTATCAATTTAGAAGATCTTATGAAAAATCAACATGAAATTAGAGCATTGGTATAAGAGCATCCTTGAAGAATAAGAAGAGAAAACTTCAAGCTAACTTCTAGGGAATGCTCTACTCTAACCCAAGAAGTCAAGAAGCACATCACAAAACAAGGCTAAGATATGCCTTCTTGTCTGAAGAAAATCTTCACTTTTTTTGCCAAGTCAATGATGAAATATGTTGTGAAAAAATTCCTAATTCAATATTATAGATTAAAAATGTATATACCAGAGATATGCTTGTTCCTTTGATCAATATTAAAAAGAAGTCCAAAACCTAATGCCTCAGTATTTTTTTTTTTTAATACTAGAGGAATCGGCAACTGGGGTGGTATCGTACTCGCGTTACACGGGGTCGAATCCCATCGACTACCTCTATAACCTCTAGGAGGGTCGACCCAGGCCGCCTTGAACGTCCCTCAGGTATTCTTGGGGTTTGAACTCGTGACCTGCATAGCTGCACGAACGACTTAGCAAATCGTTCGCTTGCCACTAGACCAAACCCCCACGGCCACCTAATGCCTCAGTATTACTACAAATAGGTTGAAAATAAACTTCAATTTGGTTGCAGTAGGTTGAGAAGCCTTAGGCATGCCCTGAGAAATATGAAATACCTAGAAAGCTAAATTTGGAGTCCGAGAGTCTCATGATTTTCCTCAATGATTTATAAGGGTTGAAGCCCTATTTTAGGATTAGATTCCATCAAATATAATAATCAAATATTCATTTTAAGGGTTATTCAATATTGTGTTGATATTATGAGAAGGTTGAAAATCCCTTTTGATCGAGTTACCTTAGAGTTGAAAATATCCTTATACTAATTATTATTGTGGTTCTAGGAAAGGCCCAAGAAGTATAAATATCTTGAATCAAATATGAGAGGTCTCAAAAGGTGGTCAATTTTTTTTTTGATGAGTTGAGGAATAAGTCAGTCGCATTACTGTTTAAATGATTTCAAATTCATGTCTGCAGGAGTTTTTAAACAATCCCTTCATTTCTTAAGGAACTGAGCTGGTTTTAACTTGAAGGAAGCAACGAAAAGGAAGTTTTGAAATATCTCCATCCAAAGACAATCCAACAAATTCATCCTTTGTGCATAAGGTTGAAGTATTGAATATTTTTTCTGGCCACCAAGCAAGCATTAGTTTGTACTATAATTATGTGTTAGACAAGTATGAGACACATACCTATAAAAATACCAATGTAGTTACAAGTGTGTAGTTTAATGATTGGAATAAAATGTATGTATGTATTTACAATGATTTCATTTAGATCAAAGATCTTCACTGCAACCAGAGGAAATGATCATTAATATGCTTGGTTGAAAAGTATGTATCAATATAGGTCATGAAAATGTGAATAAGGTTATGATATACTCTTTAGAAAGATAATAAGACTTGTAACAAAGTTGTTTTTCATGGGAAAGTAGATAGGATTATGATCTACTCCTTCGTTAGATCATAGGACTATGTATGATCTATTGCCTTATATCAAGGGATACTTGAAGAATTCATTAAGAGTAGTTATGAAGGAATTACTTCACCTTATAAGTTTATTAATGAGATACTTATACTAATATGTAGCATGAATGTCATATTATTATTTCAAGAAGCAATAAAAATTTAGGTTGCTTTTCAAATAAAATTAAAGCTACATAAGGGAAATATGTGATCCATACAAAATACTAAACATTTGAATTGTTACATAACAGACCTGTTTTGCATTATATTTTAGAATGTGCTCACAAGTAGGATGTTGAAGCCACAAGCTTGAAAAATATTAACACCATTTGTTATCATGGGCATTGCATTGTTAAAGGCCCTAGAAAGATGCATTGCATGTGCTGATGATAATGTATGCCTTATATTTTTAAATATGAGATATGGATGACCATTCCTAGAATCTATTCTTTAATAAATAAAAATTTGAAATGAGGAAAAGTATCACTATTATGAAAGAAGCTCGTTTGGATATTACCTTCACTTATAACAAGATTATAGTGAAAAAGAGGTTGATTCCATCTTGAGAAAAATGAGTCATGTGCAGAATTTGATGTGTCCTTATTATTACCATTATAATGAAGTATATACTAGTTGGGTTGAAGGAGTCAAGATCAATGTTTAGACAAGAATACATGGTTTCTAGAATATCATTTCTTGCAATGTTAAAATGAGTTTGTCATATTTATCTCTTGATGAAGGCATCTCATTGGAAGATCCCCGATCTTGAAACATTATCTTAGGTTGATATCGGGATGGAATATCCTTGATTATTTTTTGAGGGACTAAGACTCTATGACTTTTGGGCATTTGGATATGTTAAGGAGAATTTGTACATGGCAAAGTTTGTTGGACTTGCAAAGGGTATAAAATGAGTATGTAAAACTAGGGTTTGTAAATGCTATAAGTCTTGAAGTCTTGGATGTAAAACCCCTAAGGTTTTTAGATAAAACTCTAGATATGAATTAATGTTTCTACTAAAACAAGAAACTCTAACTCATGCAAGGAAGGAATGTCATCATCTTGATGCTGGGGATGAGATTGATGATAAATTTGCAAGATGTATGCAAGAAGGCTAAGATAAAGCGAAAGATGACATTTCGTATAACCGTCAAAAGATAAGTACTTTATATCTCTCTCTTCCTTGATTATTATTGTTTTTGTTTTAATATTATTTAACCTCTTGTCTTTATTTTCTTTTGCTGATTTGTAATTGTTCTTCCTTGGCCTCCTAGTGAGGATTGCAGGTACATAGTGAAGGCTACCAAGGCTCTGAAAACATATGGAAGTAATGAAAGAATGAAACAAAGTGCGTGACAAGAGGAATTTCCCATAATTTATGATTTGTGTTGAGAGATATTGTATTAGATAAGATCCAATCTCAAAGGAAACATGAAGATCAACAAGTTTGAAGTATACCTTGATTGTGCCAAAGAGAAGTTAATGGTGACTTCCAAATGGATCTACAAGATCTAGTGTGTAGTAGATGACAACATAGACAAGTACAAAGTGAGAGTTGTGAATAGAAGGTTCTACCAGAAAGAGGGAGAGGATAATGATAAGACGTTTTATTTAATTTTTAGGTGCACTTATATTAGAACCTAATATCATTACTATGAAAATTGCACCAGGTGGATGCAGAGATCATTTTTCTCTCAATGGAGTAATTGAGGAATAATAAGGGTACATAGGCTACCTGAGGGATTTGAGGTACATGAGAATAAGTTTCATGATTGAAGAAGTCTTTGTATGATCACAAATAGATATCTTGGGCTTGGAATTTTTGGATTGATGGATATCTCATGAATCATGGTTGACCTTATTCTTATATGATTTATTTCCGATGAAAGTAGAAGGACTCATGCATTAGAGGGAGTAACTGTGGAAAAAATATTCGTTTCGATAATAGAGGGAGTTGTTAGAGAGCCTTGTTTTGGTTTCAAGAGAAAGTTGTTCTCTGAGTTCAAAATGATGAACTGTCATTCACATTGTCAGGCTAAATAACTGATATATTAGAAAGTAGCAGTGATAGAGGGAGCAACCATGATTAACATAACAAAAGCTATTTCAGGAATAGCACCCATTTATGGTAACCATAAAGTAGCCATGATGATGAACTTGGCTCAACATGTGTTGAAGTACTCGCATGGTATAGTTGGTCACGATAAAGTCAGTTATGAGGTATCCCTCAAACAGTGAAAATTTTATTGCAAGGATTCACATATTTAGATCGGGCAAAGGGTGCAAAAGATATAAAAGGTTCATTAATACATTGCTTTAGTTTGGTCTCTGAAATGATTTCTTGGATGAGGAGGGAGAAAATATCTATTGCACTATGTATTGCAAACACCAAGTATATTGCAGCTTGGTTGGTGAGTTGTGAAGCAATATAGCTACAAAAGCTATTTTTAGGATTGTATTGATTAGGTGCAGGTGATGACCATGATGACAAGTTGAAGCACAATGAGGTCTAGTACTAAGACATGGTACAAAAGGAAGCAATATGGTTTCAGTACTATTCTTTAGTCAAGTAGATTGGTGACAAAGCCAATGTTCCAAGATGAAGTTTAAATATTTGAGGACAAGTTTGGAGTGATTAAAGCATGTATCTCTCAACAACAGGGAGTGAAGAAATTGCAACATAAAGGATAGTCATTTTACCTAGTCCAGTTTGACCAGGATCAAGCAAAATGGTCCAGAGTGATAGCATCAGGAATAGAAATTCTCCTTGTGTCAAGTATGATTGAAATTATGGAGAATGGTCCAACAAAAGACAATCATTCTTCGCATGTCAAGTATATTGACAAGAATTAGGAAACATGGTCCTAATGGCCCAGGATCACTCAATTGAGTGGGTTCCTTTTAGCATCAGGCTCCGTGTACACTCTATGTAGGTTGAGTGGGCCCATTTAGCATCATGGCCTAGAGCAAGGCTTTTGGATTTGGGACCAAAGTACTCAAAAAGATTGAACATTTTCCTAGGGTTTCACCACGAGTCAAAGAGATTGACAAGGATGATGGTGAACTGGGACTAGTTAATATACCATGGGTCAGAGGTGTCGACTAGAATAATGGTGAATAGTTAATGCTAATAATGTACCATGTGTTAGGAGTAGTAACCAATATTATGGTGAGGATACACCATAGATCAGAGGTACCAACTAAAATTATGGTAACTTGTTGATGATGTTGATTTACCATGTGTCGAAGTTATTGACCAAGGTTATGGTAATTGAATAATGTTGATGCTAAATTGTTATAACCTTTCTTAGATAAATTTGTCAACATAAAAACATCTAGGTAGTCATTATGGGTACCTCCCTAGCTAAGAGGGAGAGTTGAATTTTGTACCTATGGTCGGTCTTCATAATTAATATTTTATCCCTTGATGTATTTATAATGAAAAATATAAAGCATGTTCTTCATGCTATCGTCAGAAGAGAAATTTTAAATCATGTGTTTCATGTCCTTTAAAAAAAGAGAAAATTTGAACTTTGAAAATTAATTTTTTGGCTCCAAACAAGCTAGTTTAGCCCGCCCTCCTCCTAGTCATGTCGACTCTAGTCAAAGTAGAACCTTCTCAAGCAAGAATTCAAATCATTTAAGGCATAAAAAAAGGGCAAATATGAGGCAAGGAACAAGATGAATCGAAGGCTTTTTGAAAGACAAATCAAAGGCTTAATTGCACGGTCAAAATTTTTGAGATGAAAGCAAAACCAAATCTCTGTGGAACATGCCAAATTTCAAGGAGTAGGAGGCGGAATTTAGGCATAAGGAAATAATATTAGACTAATTTTGTTGGGCACACTTATGACTTGACTAGGAGGTAGTTGGATCAAGTTTGACCAAGTCTACTTTGCTGGTCAGTTTGACCCTGTGATTGACTAGAATACCTAGCTGTGTCTCTTATTGAATTGAATCATTTCTCTAAGAAAAAGGTTGTTGGGATTTCCCCCATGAGGGTTATCGCACGGTAAATGTTTGTGTTCATGTTTGGCTATTTCTTTATGATATTATTTGAATTTTGTTTCTATTCTTGATTTCTTCTGGACAATTTATTTATGATGAATTTGAATAAAAGAAAATATTAATGTAAGAAATCATAAGAAGTAATTATCAGTTTAGAAGATCCTATAAGAATTCAACACCACCCCCTCGAAAAAACATGCATACCTTGTATTTCCCATGTTTTGGGGAATTTCGAACCCCTAGAAAACATCCTCAAACTACTAGGGAGTTCATTTGGGACTCAAGAACTTGTTGGCTATCCCCAAGACATTGAAAACAAATTTTAGGGATGCTTTGGAGAGATTTTAGAGATGTTTTCGGTAGATTTAAATATTTTTCTAAGCAAATTTCAAGGATAATCTAGGCACATATCTTAAAATTTGACAATCATGGACATTGGCGATTATACAATATGATAATTTTTCCCATCCATTATTTTATTGTTGCAGTAAATCTAAATTTATCGTACAAGTGGTAGCTCAAAACATGGGTTTTTAAATGATGGGTTTCAATTTGAGTTTCTATTGATTTAAATATTGTATTTACAACAACAAAATTACAACAAGAAAAGCCTCCACATGAATAAAATAAGAAACATAACATTTCAATTGACTTATCCTTGTGGTTAATGCTCTTGTTCTTTCTCATTTTTTGTGTCATCTTAGCTTTTACATGTTGCACATGTGTTTCCATGACTCGTTCAAGTCTAGTGCTTTGCCCATATCAACCTCAAGTACTGTGAAAACAACCAAATAGTAGTGACATGGATTGGGTACCAAATGTTTGAATGAATTCCTACACAATCACCTTCTTAGTACGAAATATGAATCTAATCTCTTTACAGAACCAAAGTATTTTATATTGGCTTCAAGAGTAAAAATTACAACTTGTTTTTGAGAAGGAAATTCCTTTTACAATTAACATAATCATCATTAATAAGAAATATGAGGAAGAAAAGCTACTATAGATACAATTCTATGCCTCATAGACTCTTTATGGACCTTATTTCAAATTCAAAATATTTACACTTAAATTTCCTAAAGCTAACTACAACTAATTATAAAATTCCACTTAACCCTTTTATAAATTGCTTGATATTTTTGAGAATGGAAAATGTAAAATCTATGCATAATAATATATAATATAACTTACTTTTCTTATATTGTTGCGCAGGGACCAATACTACTTATAGTACTAGTCCCACACATCCATAATTTTTTTTTCATAAATCATAAAAAATTTGTACAAAATTACTTTATATTAAGTTATATGATTCAATCCAAAATGGGCCTACATATTGATTGGGTCAACAAGTTTCAAATACCAAATCTTAACATCACATATTGACAAGCCATAATGTCCCAAATATCTCCAGCTTTGAATTACTAAATAAGGCAAAATGCACTACAAAACATTCCATTGAATTCTATTCAGGAGTACACCTATCCCATTAAACAGTCACCTACAGATTTCCACTGGAGCAACACATCCCATTGCTCAGTAATACCTGCACAAGAATAGGTGAAATGTGTGTTAGCCATATGTATATGTGTATTTAACCATTCAATCTATTAAGGACAATAAATGACAACATTCCATTCAAGATTAAAGACAATAAATGACAACATTCAATACTCAGCACACAATTCTCAACATTCTCAATAAATGTCACCAACACACCAGACTTTTCAATTTAGGAATTAAAAACAGGAAAGCACATGGATCAACCTTCAAATATTATCAATCATTTGATCATGTACAAATCAATCGAGGCCACACATTTGAATTTGGGAGATGGCAATCTATGCCAAATTTCCCTACCAATTAAATTCTATGTGAAAAGCTATAAAACATCAACTCTTACTCATTTTCATTTCAGACATTCATTCTACTCATAAGCTATTGGAGATATAAAATCAAAGTGTTCAAACACTATTACATCATTCTATTTAGAAGTTTTAGAAGTTGTTGGAAACATACAAATTGAGTGTCTGCACAGTGTTACATTCACTCTATTCATCAGTTGCTGGAGACATATATGTATGTTTTTGTTGAATAATGTTACCATTTTTGTTGAATAACGAATAATGTTATCTCTATTGAGAAACAAAGGCAAATTAAAGCCATTACAACCAATTTCATTACTAATTTAGAAACAAATTTCATTGCCGCTATAGCCTTAAATCTGACCCTGCAACTCAATATCAGACTACTATAATAGCAAAGAATATCCTTTCAAAGAGGAAAGACAAATAGCCTCAGGTACTAAAGCCATTACAACCAATTTCATTACTGATTTACTAAATCCATTACAACGTACATCAAATCTGATCTAGCAACTCAATATCAGACTACTATAGTAGCAAATAGAGTTATTGCACCTAGTCGTTAGCATCCCTCCATCTAATTTTGTGCTATTGTTATTTCTATAGACTTAACATTTCAGAATATGATATTATGATATTCTACAACAAAAACATTTCAGAATATGATATTATGACATTCTATAGAAATAACATTTCAGAATATGATATTATGACATTCTACAAAAATAACATTTCAGAATATGATATTATGACATTCTACAAAAATAACATTTTAGAATATGAAATTATGACATTCTAAATTAAATTTGGCGGATCTATGGTACAACAATATATGCACCAGGTTTGATTAAAAAAAACAGAATTGTCCAATTTTCCTATGAATAAGACATTTTTCAAATATAGGTCTAGATGTTTGAAAATGAGACGTCTTTTCTTTCACTTTGTAAAATGTCGACGAGTTAACAAAGCATCGAATGGATGAATGATCTTTCAAACCTAACACACATGTAGTTCTCTGTAATATCTAAAATACTGCCAAAAATGCAATTATTGTCTCACACAAAGTTTACCTTCATGTGTGGGTCTCCATTACCATTTCTATTAGAAATAAACAATAGAAGAGACTTGGAAAACTTAAGAACCCAACATGGTACAAGGTAAAATGCTTGAGCAATGGATATATTTTAAATGCTCAACAATGGTACAAGGTAAAATGCTTGAGCAATGGATATATTTTAAATGCTCAACAATGGTACAAGGTAAAATGTCTAAGCAATGGATATATTTTAAATGCTCAACAATGACCTTTAGATGTGGTAAATGAATCACTAAAATTGTGTTGATAGATCATGATCAAGCCAACTTCAATTATGTATGTAACCCCTTTAAAGGCTACATCATCATCAACTGGTCCAAAGGTGTAGTTCTCTCTCTCCACACAAAGTGTGAATGTGCTAAGAAAACCATCATTGAGCTATGGATGCACACATAACTTCGGGAGCTCACATACAAAGGTCCAAACCAAGTCAAGTCATGTCAAAAGATAGCCAAATCAACATAATAGTGCCTCTCATTGAGTTAATAGAAGCTTCTTTTGCATTGGAAAGTAGGGCTCTGGTTTCTTGCAAATTAGAAATCACTTTGCACCCAATGTTGCAGTTGGTTGTGTGATTCATTTTCGAGTTATTACTATTTTGTCTTTGTTTCACTCAATAACATTGTATTTTCTTATTTGGGGTAGCTAGTTATTACTAGACACTTACAACATCAATTATTGGGCAACATAAAGGCTTGAATTTTGAGTGTGAAATGGTGCAAGAGGAGATAGTTTGGTCAGTGTCTCCCTTCTTTTTGGCCCGAGCCTAGAATTTTATCCAATAATAAACTCCAAAACTGTGAAATGTCAGAGGTAGAGTAGCTACTTACTGAATTAAGCACTTTGTAGAGTAGCTACCACTATTAGGACTTCTTATCAACATAAGTAGGACCGGATCACTTTGTTCCTCACCTCTCCCTTACTTAAGTACACTACCACTATTAGGACTTCTTATCAGCGTAAGCAGGACCAGGTCACTTCGTTCCTCACCTCTCCCTTACTTAATTGTTTCTTTACTGACTCTTTAAAGCTAAACACTGAATGAATCCCTTACAAGATACCACCTGACCCTTTTCGCAAGACATGATCATGTTAAATAACAAACATTCTTAAACTTGTTGTTGGTTTCATTGAAGAAAGACATGCCAGTTCCCAGAATCAATCATTTGAGGACACAACAAAATAGTTTGGTTACAGAAATTGTGTTATGTCAAACATGTTATAAAATTAAAAAGGAATAACTCTTCCCAATAATTCATAAAAATCATCTAAGAATCAAATAAAGAAATTTAAACCCTTCCAATAATGATTTTCAGATACGAGATGTATTAAGCTACAATATATAGATAAAGCATTGATTGTTGTTGCTCATTGATTGCAAAGGGCAATGAATTTCCTTATTTTCTAATACAATTTTTTAAAATCAGAATTTGGTGGTCACTTTGCAGGTTGTTACAGCCATGCCAAGAATTTCTATTGCAGATCGTACAAGGAACAGGAGGAGGCGACGGGCGAGGGGGGGCCAACTGCGGTCCACTTCATCAGATGAGGATACGGGGGGTGATGTGAATGCTCACAATGCACCCAATAATGTAGTTGAAAAGGGCATTGTGGTTGCAGATCATGCTATCCCACCATCAACCACAGAGCCACCTTCAACCACAATGCAGGGTGCAAATTCAACAAAGAAAATTAGTGCCATCAGAGGCTGGACAAAGCAAGACATGTAGGGTGCAATTGATGAAATCGAGTTTAATAGATATTCAATCTGTGCCTCTACAAAAAAAACATGGTATTTCTTCCTCTAACATACATTATTGGATAAATGGGTCGACTAATACGAAGCGTAGAGGGCCTGTTACAGGTATGACTAAAGAGGAGGAGGTTGAGGTGGTTGAGTGGTGTAAGGAGATGGCCCAATTAGGACATGGATTAGAGATTATACAACTGAAATCCACAGTAGCTCAAATCTGTGAGGGGAGGCCAAACCCCTTCAAAGATGGGTTTCCTAGTAAATCATGGAGTGGATTTAAAAAAAGGCAGCTAGACCTTGTGCTACGCACAAATGAGGGCCTTGATAGAGACAAGGTTTTAAATCTATTCTCTGAAATTGTGTCCAAGTTCTATAACACTCTTTTTGTTGTGTATGAGCAACACCCATATGCCCTAGACCATATAAGGAACTGTGATGAAACAGGCTTACAGGCAGGAAGGAATTGTGATATGCGGGTAATTTCCAAAAGAGGGAGCAAAAATGTGCCGAAGATTTTTCCTAAGAGCAGGGAGTGGATCAGTATACCTTCTTGTGTCAATGCAATTGGTTCTTCAATCCCAGGATTGTACCTATTCAAAAGTAAAACACAACTAGAAAACTATATATAGAACTATGAACCAGGTGCATGCATGGCAATGCATCCCAATGCATGGATGACAAAGGAACTATTCCTGAATTGGCTTTGTCATTTTGCTGCATCTGTACCAGGTGGTGTCTCACTTGAAAACAAACACCTACTGATTTTAGATGGCCATGGAAGCCACATGGCTTTGCATAAAATTAAGGAGGCCAACAATTTTTGCATTCACATGTTAACATTACCGGCTCATACCACTCACAGATATCAACCCCTTGATGTTAGCACGTTTGGGCCTTTCAAGAATTATTTCAAGATTGAGAGAGCTTCGTGGATGGCAAAGAATCTAGGGGTGGAAGTAAATAGGTTTGAGCTAGCTGAGCTTGCAAGTAAAGCATTAAAAAGGGTTCTCACACGTTCTAACATCAAGGTTGGATTTATGAGGATTGGTATATGGCCACTTAATGTTGATGCTCTCGTGCATGATACTTGTTGTAGCCAAGCATTTTATGTGGAAGGTCAAGAAGTAGAGAACTTACAAGACCATGTTGATGCCCAAGAAGATGTTGCTGCTGCTAAAGATATAATGTCCCTTTATGAAGGGCACTTATGTGGTGATGATGATGAACAAGTGAATGAGACGCAGTTCAATCATGAAGCAACTGTTAATGACATGGAGGTTGTCACACGTACTGAACCACATGCCAATTCTCCATGTTATATTCCATATGAGGCAGTTGATGAAGCGAATGAAAATGAAAAATTGATTTCAAATGATAATGCAACATGATTAAACAATGAAAAATTGAGCATGCCAACCCAGGTAAGACCACCTTCATGGTTGGCAGAGGCCATGATGAATATCAACCCACATAATGTGTCTACCACCAATGAGGAAAGCATGGACATGCCTTCACAACCATCAAAGTTGAACACCGAACTTGTTCATTATTTTGTGGACAATGGTTCATTGGAAGAGAATCCTGTTCAACATGAGGTACCTGAAGAAGATAATGGGGGCCAATCAGCTGTACCAGAGGTTGAAAGCCAGGTGTCAAATCCTATGGAGCAAGGGGAAAATCGTAGATTACTTGGTGCATTCCTAAAGCTACCAATAGAGAGAGTGAAGGCCTCATCAAGGCACTCAACTGCAGATTATCTTTGTTTGGGGAGGGGTTCACAGTTGCTCACGTCTGAAGATTATATGAATTTATTGTTTGATTCTGAATGTAAAAAAATGAAATTCAGGAAACTAAAAAGAGAAAGAAGGAGTTGGCCAAGGACAAGAGAGCTGCAAAGATTGCAGCAGCAAAATCTCGAACAAAGGAAAGGATGGAAAGACAAAAAGTGAGGGAAGATAAGGAACATCAAAAACAATTAACAAGGTGTTAGAAAACTATATATTACAGAGAAATGGAACACATAATATAGTATAAATATAAACACAGAAAATGCATAAAACCAAAGAGACACAGATATACGTGGTTCACCCAGTTTAGGCTACATCCACCTCAAACAGCCAGTCCTTCCTTTCTATTATCCAGCAAAATGAAGAGACACAACCTACAACTGTAATATCCTATGTTTTCTCTCACAGTCTCACCTCTCTGTTTCTCACTCAGAGAATACACATCTATTACACAGCCTCAAATACAATGCCCTCATACAAAGAGAGGGGTTGCCTTCTAGGGCAAAAAAAAACCGTAAACTAAACATAAGTTCTACCGTTAGATCATCCGCCTAATGAATGACCCAGATTGACTAGAAATTACTATATTTTTACAAGGCAATTTTACATCTTTTTTTTAGCTTCGGGGGGCGCTGCCCCCAAAACCCTCGCCGAGGGACCGCTGGCCCCCAGACCCCCCAGCCGGGGGGGATCGACCCCCCCAAACCCCAGTGGGGGGACAAGTCCCCTCCACACCACCCCCCGCGTGGAGGGGTATAAAAAATTCCTGGGTTATACATCCGACTGAAACAAAGACCTTTGAACAATCATGCTCCACACCCAACAATCTCCCACTTGGAGAATGATTGTAGCAACTCCATCGCTGCTTCATTTGCTGGACAATGACTCCTCTTTGGACCTGGCTGTTTCTCATCTTCATTGTCATCCTTGAAGACCAATTGAAACTGAGCATATTCTCAGTTTCTCCTTGGTTACAACTTTTGTTAGCATATCTGTAGGATTCTGGCTACTGTGTATCTTTTCCAGCTTCAACTCTCCATCTTCCAACACTGATCGTACTAAATGGTACTTGATCTATATGTGTTTAGTCCTGGAATGAAATGTTGAGTTCTTTGCAAGATGAATGGCACTTTGGCTATCACTGTATAACGTGCCCATGTCATGCTTCTTACCCAATTCAACCATAAACCTTTCTAACCAAATAATTTTTTTACTAGCCTCTATAGCAGCAACATACTCTGCTTCTATTGTTGAAAGTGCAACAACACTTTAGATTTTTGAAACCCAACTGACAGCTATTCCACCTACATTAAATACATATCCTATAGTGCTCCTTCTGTTATCTCTGTCACCTGCCATATCTGCATCAACATATCCCTGTAGAGAAATGTTTGAACCACCAAAGCATAATGCTTGATTTGTGCCTTTCAAATATCTGAGAATCCATTTCACTGCCATCCAATGTTCCTTTCCTGGATTGTTCATGTACCTGTTTACAACTCCCACTGCATGTGCAATATCAGGCCTTGTGCAGAACATTACATACATTAAGCTTCCAACTGCTGATGCATATGGAACTTTAGACATATAATCTATGTCTTCTTGGGTCTTTGGGCACATTTCCTTACTAAGTTTGAAATGGCTAGCAAAAGGTGTACTAATTGGTTTTGCATTGTGCATATTGAATATTTTCAACACCTTTTGTATGTACTCATTCTGAGACAATGTTAATTTGCGATTTTTCCTATCTCTGGTGATTCTCATACCAAGGATTTGTTTTGCAGCTCCCAAATCCTTCATTGCAAATGAATTTGCCAATTTTCTTTTGAGCACGTTTATTTCCTCCATGTTAGACCCTGCAACAAGCATCTCATCTACATACAATAACAATATAATATAGCTGCCATCATTTTGCTTTTTCAGATAAACACAATGATGAGAGTGACATCTAGTATAACCTTGTTCAGACATAAACTTGTCAAATTTTAGATACCACTGCCTTTGAGCCTGTTTTAATCCATACAAGCTCTTCTTCAACCTGCACACTAGTTTCTCCTTCCCTTTTACCTCATATCATTGTGGCTGCTGCATATATATCTCTTTCTCCAAATCCCCATGGAGAAAGGTTGTTTTTACATCTAACTACTCAAGATGCAAATCTTCAACTGCTACTAGACTTAAAATAGTTATGATTGAAGTCATTTTAACAACAGGAGAAAATATTTCATCAAA
>APFE030636883.1:35884-50402 GCA_000404065.3 Pinus taeda
CTCTGTTTTTCACTCAGAGAATACACATCTATTACACAACCTCAAATACAATGCCCTCATACAAAGAGAGGGGTTGCCTTCT
Source organism: Pinus taeda (assembly GCA_000404065.3). Classification (NCBI taxonomy): domain Eukaryota; kingdom Viridiplantae; phylum Streptophyta; class Pinopsida; order Pinales; family Pinaceae; genus Pinus; species Pinus taeda. The sequence goes on from APFE030636883.1 coordinate 35,967, forward strand.
AGGGCAAAAAAAAAACCCTAAACTAAACATAAGTTCTATCGTCAGATCATCCACCTGATGAACGGCCCAGATTGACTAGAAATTACTATACTTTTACAAGGCAATTTTACATCTATTTTTAGCTTCAGTGGCGCTGCCCCCGAAACCCCCGCTGGGGGACCGCTGGCCCCTGGACCCCCCAGCCGGGGGGTTATCGGGCCCCCCCAAACCCCCGCGGGGGGGACAAGTCCCCCCCGCGTGGAGGGGTGTACAAACTTCCTGGGGTATACATCTGGTTGAAACAAACACCTCTGAACAATCATGCTCCACACTCAACACAAGATAAGAGAAGGAGGTAAGAAAGGTTCAAGAAGTGTTGGAAAGAAGAGGAGGGGTGACAAGCACATAAGTCTATAGTCCAAGCCAGTTTGAGGCAAATAGGATGATGTCCAATACGCTGGACCACATTGCAGAGCACACACCATCATACCAAGAGCTGATTAACATCCAAGTACCCCGCTATCAGCTAGGTGTTCTGCCCACATCAAATACCCCTACCAGTGTAGATTTAAATCCAGACTATGTTTATATGACACCTGCACCTAGGGATGGAGTTGGTAACACAAGTGGACACTTGGGTTACTCAGTCCCTCCATGGCTACAAGGAGAAAATTGGAGTCAAGGATATGGTAAAATTCAAGCACATCCTAATCAACCAATCTTGGGTAGTCCACCATACTTGGTTCAGGCAGGAGACTCAACAATTCTTGGCAATGCAAGAAATGGAGGCCATCGGAGTGGCATGAATTAATTTTTGTAACCGCTATTGCAATATGACTTTTATAACGAAACCTGTCCCATGCATGCAGTGACGTGTTGCCCACTTATTAAAACCGATTTGGCAGATATTTGGCAGGGTTTAGGGTTTCATCCAATGATTACACTGCTGGTAGTTCATTCCAACGTTCATTTCTATTTGGGACCCATTCTTGTCTGTTTGATCTACCAGGTAGTTGTATTTGAATTGTAATTATGATCTGGAATTATGATGAAAGTCAATTTCAATTGTAATTATGATATGGAATTATGATGAAAGTCAACATAATATTCCAATGTGAATTTTGTAAGGATGTAATATGTTGATTGGTTTCATAGTAAAAACTAAACTATAAACTAAATTGAATTTGAATTGGAATTATGATCTAGAGTTATGATGATCCATGCAGTTAAATTGAATTTGAATTGGAATTATGATATGGAATTATGATGATCCATGCAATTAAATTGAATTTAAATTGGAATTATGATCTGGAAGGATGATGATATGGAATTAGGGCTCCAATACATATTACATAATCCCTGTTTGATCATGCTCTTCGCACTTCTAAAAATAAATTCAATTAAGCAAAAACCATAACCACATTTTACCTTAAAAGATGTGTGATTTTAATTGTTAATCCATGGGATACCACCAGAATATAACAACCTAGATTTGGGAATTCAAATTGTTAAACCAACTTTTCTATATCCTGCATGTAGTACATGTATTCAAGGCTTGTAAAAATAATTTCAAACTCCCACAATGAAAAAAATCAAAATGTCTCATGATTGGACATGATTCTAATTAGCCACCACTCAATGCCTACAAAAATACAACAACACAATAAGAAATGCTATAATAATAGATTCCAAGTAATCAACATATTAAGTATAGTAACAAAACCAACCATGTTAGGCGTAGATTCTTGAAATGTTTGTAATTGAAAAAGTTGTAAGGCTGGGATTGTTTTGCAAAAGAAAAGAATGAATTTTCAATGCAAAATCACAAAAAGAAAAACATCAAAGTACAAGGCTTTGCTTCCTTCTCCAAACCATGTTAGAAGAGCCAAGATTTATTGTGGGCTTCTTAAGACTAAAGAACTAACCAATATGTGAAGAAGAGTCAACTGCTATTATTCATCTACGAACACAGATCTACAAAATTAATAGTCTTAAACAAAATTACCTATGCTATTGCACTTGTTGTTAAAAAAATGTCAAGCTAGCACATCTACCATTATTAAATGATTCATATATATATCCTCTGATTGAAAACATAGAGATTTGATAAGAAAAATTGTAGGAGAGTGCTGTGTATAAACAATTCTCCCAATGGTTTTACAGTGGTTCAAATGTTGGAGTTAAGGAAACCTAAGTTATGAACATTTAGCTGCATAAAAAATTACCTTTTAAGAAAAGTAGAATATCCAATTGTGGCTTACTTTGTATGGAGAGATATAAAGCACCTGACTTTGTGTCATATGTGGCTAGTATTGGTTAAACTCAAAGATGAACCTAATCCCAACCAGTTATGAAAACTGCCCAACCCCAATCATGAAATAAAGGATCATAGATGGCACTGAAATATAATTTAGCATACTACACCAAAGCTATGACAAATGTATGTATACTTCTAAAGAGTAGAAAAATAAATCTAACAGTAGTAAGGGAAAATTTTCATCATTTCACTATAATATAAAGAAAGAGCTTTCCTACCTCTCAACCTTAAGGAGGATGTTACAATGCCATTTATCAATCAAAATGACAACTTGCACAATTAGCCAATGGCAAACGATTTTTATTAGCACATAAATAATTGCCATACCATAGTAATGTTTTTTGTATCTTCAGATGAAAATGCACAATGTGGAGAAAGAAAAAAATTGAACTTATTTTAAGATGGCTTGAAGATATTGCACATAAATTAATTCATATCAATAGTTACATCTTCTGGATAATATGATATAAAAAGTGAATATGAATGAAAATGCATTAAGCTGCCAAGCCTAGATGTCTTTTTTAGGTTAGATTTTTGAAATAGAAACACCTTTTTTCCATCCATGACAAAAAATGGCACATTCCCAAAACCACCAAATCACACAAGAATTAACATATACTATCCTAAATTTATCACAAAAGGATCTGAATAATATCACATCTGAACATTAATTTTAAAGAAAATTACTCTCCAATATTGGAAGTTTATATACAAAATTAATTCAGAATTTGGAAATATTCTTGAGTTCACTATGACAGGACTTATACCTAATATTTACAGCTGAAAACAAACAACTGAAAATTTAAGCATTTTTTTCAATAAATTTTGGGATAAAATCAAAGCCAACAGATAGTTAACCATCATATGGTTAGGCAGAAGTCAAGCACACACTCACTCTATGGGATCTCGGGAACAACTGTGTAACACAAATGGCAACAACAGTGTATTTGGTCTTACATTTGAGTAGTTTCTTCCCTCGAGCTTGATGGAAGCTTGGGAAGGGTTTTTAGAGAATAGCATACTTCCTACTCCACAACCGCAAAACTGCATGAGATTGCAAAAACCCAATAATTATCCAAAACCCACAACCCAAAATTGATAGAGACCGCAAAACCCAATAATTATCCAAAACCCACAACCTAAAATCGAATGAGACCACAAAACCCTAGCCGAATGAATGAGCATAGCTATGAATTTTCATAACAACGAATTAGAATAGCTATGAATTAGCATAGTCACGAATTAGTGTAGCAACAAATTAGCCAACAAATTAGCAAAGTAGCAGAGCATAGAGAGCAGAGCAACTAATATTGAGCACAACATATAGAGCCGCCTAGCATAGCGTATAGAAAAACCAAGTAAAGCAGAGAAAAGCAGAGCCAAGTGTATAGAGCACATCAACCAAGCATAGTGGCGTATAGAATATACAAGCATTGCAGAAAAAATCCAAGCTTATTGAACATAACATATAGAACAACCAAGCATAGCGTATAAAATACCCCAGCATCGCTGAGCATAGCAGAGAGCCGATAGCCAACGGTTTATCCAGATGTCAATGGACTCACACTAAATCCTGCTACACTATTGTGATATTACCATTGTTCACATTGACTTATTCATTAATAATTATCCAAAACCCACAACCCAAAACTCAATAATTACCCTGAACCCACACAAGTAAACACATATAGATAGGTAAACACATACAAACAGGTAAAAAATGGCACAATTTTCCAATGTAGGTTAAACCCACAACATAAAACTCAATAATTACCCTAAACCCACATAGTTAAACACCCACAGACAGGTAAACACATACAAACAGGTAAACAATGGCACAATTTTCCAATGTAGGTTAAATGTGTTAAAAAAGGCAGTAAATATGACTGGTAGAACAGTGTCCTACCTTTTTTCTTCGTGCCAGAAAGCCACAGGAACCCCAGATGCTCAAACAGTAGCTGAAACTGCAACAACCTGCAAAGCAACATCAAAATTGTTAGATAGAGACCAAAAATAAGTTAAACAATGAAATTGCAGCTAAATTGTTCAACCACAAACCTGAAAAATCCGTTCTTTGAGCGAAACGACCATCTCCAACATGGACCCAGGCGTAGTTAGCCATAGGGATAAAGGCAGATGAAGAATGAGGCCATACCGCTAGATGGGGAAGAAAAACCAGGTGGAAAAACAACATGAAACAGATGAATACAACATTGTGAGCTGAAGAACGACCACCTTCGCTGAACAATAAACCACCACCCGACACTGCGAAGCTACTACCCGCATGACGCACAGTAGTAATGTTGGTCACCGCCATTGGAGTAGCCACGATCAATAACTGGCTCTGCGAACGGACAAACAATGGTCCAAAACAGAAATGAATGGTGGAATGAACTACCCGTAGCGTAATCATGGAATGAAACCCTAAACCCTGCCAAATACTTGTCGAACTAGTTTGAGTAGGTGGACAACACATCATTGTATGCAAGGGACATGTGTTGTACAAAAAAGGGTTTTCTAGTGTGACGGGTGGCTGGTTGACGTGGAGGTGTTCACCTAATGGCGTCCCTCCCCTAGATAAGATAGATTTGTACATATTTAGTCCAGGTGGTCAGGTCATTGAGAGACTAAATGAATGAAAATGTTCAAAGTTCCGCAAATTATTATTATGAATCTCAAAATGTTTAATTTTTTTAATATGACCATCAAACTATTTAAATCTTTTGAATTTGACTATTTTAGCAATAATTATGGTGTTGGAAAATAAAGGTATTTGTAATTTAATGTTGATACTCTTTACTTGATAATTACTTGTGATATTAGTTGCCATTTTATTATTTTGTTTTACTTCTTCATCAAACAATTATAAAATTTTTGAAGATCACAAAACACAAATAACACAAGATATAAGCTCCATGTCAGGGTAAAACCCCACAACTGGGAAAAACCCAAAACAATCCTCTTCTTATAGAATCATATCAAAATGAGACCTCCAAGACCCAAATATCAAGTTCAAGACCTCCTCAAGCCCCATGCCAACCTTCCAAATGATCTCCTTCAAAGTCAATGAAGGTCAAACCTTGCCAAATTTGCCTCTATCAAAATCTCGACCCTGCTCCTTCAGGGATGCAATTCGGACCTGCAACTTCAGCCCCGGCAATTCACACAAAAAACCCTAATCTTCTCGCACGTGTGGAAAAAAAAATATTTTTTTCAGGCCTTCTTCCTTGCTTTGAATTTTCCTTCTCCTTGACTTTTTCACTCTTATTTCTTCTTGTTCTCCTTGCAAATCGAACTTGTGAAGTATGTGATCCAATAGGTCAAAGTCTCTGGGCTATATATACGCCTTTCAAAAGGTTGAATAGGCCTCTTCTAGGCCGACTTTCACAGGCGGGGCCAATTTGTTCTTGGGAGTCCAAATTGACTTTATAGACTCAAAAATAATGTTTCTTGATACAAATTTCCCAAAAAGGTCTTTTACATATGATAATATTTCTTTTGACTCATGAAAAACCCTAGGAGCATGAAACCCATGATTATCAAATAATATTTTATTTATTCTTTGCTTATACATAAAATGTACATAATGACATAAGTATAAAGATAATTATGAAAACCGAACCTAGTTACTCTTCCAACATAAAAGTGTGTGTAATTTTCACAAGTGGTATACTCTTTATAATTAAAAAAAGTTCATATATAAAAGATCATTCATATTGCTTCTTTCATACTATTTACACTCTAGTTGTTATTATTCACATTGAAGTCCAAATTTATTTCATACTTTATGGTGTTGATAAATCAATGCTAGGGTCTTTTAAGTGTTTTAGTGATTGCTATTTTTAATCCAAAGGGATAGTTTGTACAATAAATGTTGACGATCCTCTAAACATTATCTACTATTATTTTATTTTGAACTTTACATTCTGTACATTGCAGTATGTAAATTCCTTTGCTTCGATACCTATATGGTGTACTTTGTAGCAAAGGAATGGTCCATGCAATGGCATGAAAATCAGGTAAATTCCGAAAGTAGCAACACTAAATTTATTGTAGATATAAATGTGGTATGCAAGTTTCAATCTTAAAGTGTGTGTGTGTGTGTATATATTCTTTTCAAAAGTATTTTGTTATTAAATAAATTTAGGACCACATACCAATGTGGGCTTTAAAACAATGTATTTAAAACTTACTACATTTGTAAAAGAAAATTTCAAGTGTTTCTTCATAACACTACTCTTTAAAGAGTCATCCCTAATCCATCTACCTTGTATATGAAAAAGGATATGTATCTATGATGCATAAGTCGAAGAGAAAGATAAATTTGTGGTGAAGATGTTTTTTGAATGTCCATATGAGGAAGCTCAACTTGTGTTAATTGCATGTGAATGTATTTATTGTTGTTAGATGTCACATCTATGAAATAAGATGTATATGAAAAATATCAATAACCCCAAAGAACTAAGATTTTGATATATGGTGGGCAAGCACAATAATGTAATCTTGGATTATTGTTTTGGAGTATTTCGTTCAAAGAGCCTTAATTATTTGAGCAATTTGAGTGAGTAGTTGAGTATAAAAATGTAATCCTATTATCTAGCATTTCACATGGTTGATTTTTGGCAAAAACATCATTGAATATGGGTGATGCCAATACTATAGCTGTGAGGAATTTGTTGGGATTCTTGGTTTGGAATCAAAACTATGAGAATTGATGAGATGTTAGATTCATTCACATGCATGAGAAAATGAAACCATTCAAAGCTCATATGTACACATGCCATTTTACATGGTTTATCACTCATCTCTATATGTTGGTATGCTCCTTAAACTAGCAGGGATGTAGATACTCTTTGAACTGCATTAATTCTTTGGGGCTCATAGGGTTAGCATCATGACTAGAAATACAATGAAAAATTCCAAAAGTAATACTTTGCATAGGTGAAGAGGCAGAGGACATGTAGATGCTCTTTAAACTGCTCAATTCTTTGAGGCTCATATGGTTAACATCATGACTAGAAATACACTGAAAATGGCTACAATATCATATTACATAGGTGAAGAGATAATAGAATCAACCATGGAATGGAATGAGTCTTAAGCACGAGAAGTGTTTGCTTCTCCATAATACTTAGGGCTTTGGGAATGATCTGGGTGGATATTGGTGGTCACCCAACTATTCCACTTAGACCTCTAACATTATTTCCTTTCAATTTCCTAATTTCTAGCACAATTTACTATTTTTGGCAGTTTTCCGAGTCTTAAACTTTTGGAGCCATTTTGAGGCCCTAAACGATGCTTTTTTGGAAAACAAGAAAACCAATAGTTTGTGGCAGGGGTTTGTAGTCAAAAGTTATTGTGCTTAGATAAATTTTTCTAACGAGGTATCTAACGCGTCAAACAAAGATTGTATGCCAAAGTTACAGCCCTAGGAAGTTGATGTACCAAATAACCCGAATGGGGCCCCTAAAATTTTGGTGCTTCATCTCCTAGGGTTAGGTTTTTGGATGTTTGGGGTTTTCCATTGTTTCTCAATAATAAAAATGCCTCTAAACCTCATTGTAACACAATTTAGAAGGCATGTAGCCGTCACATATCTTCTCAGAGATAAGCTACCATCATCCGAGCTAGTTTGTTTATCTTATGCATGTAAATAGTTTTCAACAGTTTCTATTTTATTAATTGAAATTTTGTTTCATTGTATCTTTGTGTTTTGGTTTGAATCAATATTTCATTTCATTCCTACATAAGCCTAGATCAGTGGTATTAGAGCAATATGCTATTTCTCTTTTTTTCGGTGTATGTTCCCAACTAGGTTGGGATATAAGGAGTTGGGACTTGAACTAGTTGAACCCTTTCAAAATCAACCTCGATGAGACTAAAAACCTCCCATGGTGGAAGAAAAGAAAGGTGAGGGAGTAGGAAATCCTTTCAAAATATTTCTCGAAGAAGCCCTCGAGCGACAAAGGAATGAGATGATTGACAATTTTTCCCAGATCCTTCAACATGTATCAACAGGTGAAGCATATTCCTCTAGTAGTCACTTCGAAAGCGTTGCCCCCTTCAAGATACAATTTAACTCCAATATCCCTATATTTGAAGGCCAAATAGACACAAATTCCCTGGATAGATGGTTAAATTTGTTGGAAGGGTATTTTTCGGTCCATAATTTTTCCGACGGGGAAAGGATTAAATTTGCACTCTTGAAAGTAACCCCCCATGTCAAGGACCGATGGGAAACTTACTTTGAGCAGAGGGATGAGGAGAAACCCTCACTATTTTCATCTGTACCCTCTTGGAATACTTTTCGAGATGCCATCAAGGAACAATATTACCTTGCCAGAAGTTATGAAGATAATCACATAAAGTGGACTTCAATATGATAGGGAAAGGACCAAGATGTGCCAGAGTTCACAAACATTTTCCATACCCTACACACAAAGTTAGGTATCAAGGATTCTGAACAACATCTGATACTTAAGTACTGTGGCTGTTTGCACAAATAGATCTAAGAAAAAAATGAGTTCTTGAACATATCTTGGCTTGGCGTAACTTACTGATATGCTGTGAGGATTGAGCAAAAGTTTAAATAGAAGAAGAGGGACTTTGGATCAATGAATCCGATGTAGGGAAAAGGTACCTCCAAATCGTAGAATAAAGGACAGAGTGAAGGTGGAGTGGCCCATGACAACCCATTGAAGCCACAACCAAAGAATAACACCATGAAGTTGAAGAAGGACACCAGAAAGTGGTGTGAGTTCCACAAGAACCTTGCCAACAACACAAATAAGTGTTTCGCTAAGCAGTCATTGATGATGGAGCTAAAAGATTTACAGTCATATGCATGTTCCAACTATGACAAGGAGAACGAAAATGTGTAGAAAATTATTGATGCAGAGCCTAGTGCCACTCTTCCTACCACCAAGGTCAAGAAGATTGATCCCGAAGATCCAGAGTAGGGTGAGCATCTCTTCCAATCACATATGTGGTTTAAGGGTTCATCATTGTAGTTCATTTTCAACAACCGGAGTCAAAATAACCTCATCTTAGCTGACGTTGTGAAGCAACTGGGCCTACTGAAAACACCACACCCACAACCATACACCATCGCGTGGCTCCACCAAGGGTGAGATATTCGCGTCAACCAACAATGCCGCCTACCCTACAACATCAAATCCTTCATAGATGAGGTATTGTGTGATGTTGCTCCGCTTGAAGTTTGTGATGTATTATTAGGTCAAGCATACTTTTAGAAGCGTCATGCCGTGTATGAGTCCAGGCCTCATAATGTTATTATTACTTTTGACAATAAGTTATATAGGATATTGGAGGTAGCTTCACCTACCTCCATTTAATTGATCTCTGCTAAGCAATAAAGTAAGATCATCTACCATACCAATAAATTTGTTTTCTTTCTGATTCACTCTCAAAGTAAGGGGAAGATTGTGGCCACATCCATGGCCCTGCAAAGGGTTCCTTCACGTTGCAAAAGTAGGTCGATAAGGTTGAAAGAATACAAGGACATCTTATCCTCACCCACATCGATACCTATGCACTGTCAGGTCAAGCATTCAATCAATATGACTCCTAGAGTGCCTTTACCCCATGGGTTGATATATAGTTGCTCGCTTCTAGAAAATGAAGAAATCAAGCGGTAAATCTAGGAGTTGCTACAAAAACGGCACATCCAACCAAGTTACTCACCTTGTGGGATCCAAATTTTACTCGTATAGAAGAAGGATGGGACCTGGATCCTCTACATTGATTATGATGAATTGAATAACATCACTGTTAGGAACAATTATCCAATACCACAGATTGATGACCTTCTTGACCAACTCAAGGGGCCAAATTCTTCAACAAGATTTCTTTGAAGTATGACTATCACTAGGTCCCAATAGAACCCACAAATGTATGGAAGGTGCCTTCAAATCCAAGGAGGTAATTTTTGAGTGGTTGGTCATGCCCTTCAAGATGACAAATGCCCATGCAACTTTTATGAGGCTAGTGGATGACATCTTACGATCCTTCACCAAATTGTTCATGCTTATATATCTAGACGACATCCTCATATTTAGTAAGAGTTGGGAAGAACACTTTCAACATATTCAGTAGGTCCTTAAAACCCTACAACAACAAAAAATATGTGCCAAATTGGAGAAATGCACCTTGGCATGAACTAGGTCCAATATCTCGGTTACATCATTGATGAACAAGGTCTGCATCTGGCTCTGGCTAAGATCCAAGTCATCCATGATTGGCCAACCTTGACTACTCTAACAGAGCTTCATAGAATTTTGGGGCTTGTTGATTTCTATCGAAGGTTCATGTTGGGATTCTCTCATATCACTTGGCCCTTGAGTCAAGTTACTAAGGGCAAGGTGAAAGATTTTTTTTTTTTGGGTCTGAGTCCCAACATAAGGCCCTCATTGAGTTGAAGCACCACCTTTGCTCGACACCAGTACTCACATTTATAGACCCACAACAACCATTTGAAATTGAGAAAAATGCCTCCACCTATGCCATTGGTGTATTTCTCAACTAGAAAGGGCATCCGTGGCCTATCATAGTGACACACTCTATGATACAATTCATAAATACCCCACCTATGATAAAGAGATAAATTCTATCGTGCAGGCTTACTGGAAGTGGAAACATTACATTTTGGGGAAGGAGATGATCATCCAAACAGATCATTGACCTCTCCAGTTTATATAGACATAAGGGAAGTTGAGGAATGACCACCATAAGAAATGGTCCACATACCTGCAACAATTTCATCTGAACATTAAGTGCAAGAAGGGGAACACCAATAATGTTGCATATTGCCTCAGTCAGCCACTGGTTGTGGCATTGGCCATTGTTCTCAACTCTTATGGGCACGAGACTTCTATATGGATGTAACTTTACAAAAGTGATCCAGATTTCACCATCACATACCAGACACTGATGGATGGAAAACAAGTTCTAGACATCCACCTCCAGGACACATTGTTATGCCACCTGGGACACATTTGTGTTCCTTCAAGCAAGTGAGCCAAAATGATTTGGGAGGTGCATTATAGTCAAGTTGTAGGACTCTTTGGCATAGAGAACACAATGTAAATACTGTATAAGCATTTTTATTGTCCAAATATTTGACAGGATGTCGGAAAATATATTAGATCCTGCACTGCTTGTGCCATTTCCAAGCCAACCATTAAGAAGCAAGGCCTATATACTCCTCTTCATACTCTTAGCCGACCCTAGGAATCCATATCCATGGACTAAATGTCTAGCCTTCCTTCTACCAAGCATGGTAACAACTATGTATTTATGGTCATTAATATATTTTTTAAGATGGCTATATTGATGGCTTGCAAGAAGAGCATCACAATGTAAGATACCGCCAAACTCTTCTTCGAACGAGTGTGGGTAAATTTTGGGATTCCATAGACCATTATCTCATATCGGAATAGCAAGTTCTTTACTACATGTTGGTTAAGCCTATGGTCATTGTTGGACACTAAGCTCACCAGGTCAACTACATTCTATCCTCAAACTAATGGCCAGACACAAGCTATCAATAGGATGATAGTGCACATACTGCACATGTATAAATCCAAGCATCCACAAACAGGGGATGAGAGTCTTCTATATGTGCAACATAGCTATAACAAATCTCTCCATGGCTCGACTAGCCATAACCCCTTTCAAGTGGGCATGAGATTTCAACCATTGTGTCCCATTGATGTTGTAATGTCTCTTGCGACTACACAGACAAAATACGTACATGGTCAATCTAGAGTTGATAAAGCCACCAGGTTTATTGAACACATCTAGCACATCCACCAGTAGGTCCATGAAATCTTGGTAAAGCCATTTTCAAGTACAAATAACATCATGATTAACATAAGGTACCACATAATTTTGAAGTGGGTGAAAAAGTTTGGTTGCATTTGCAGAAGGAACGCCTTACCAGAGCTCGAAATATTTGACCACTCTGATATGGGCCTTACACCATCACCAAGGATTTTGGTGATAATGCTTTCAAGCTCAACATTTCGGTATTCCTTGGCCTGTACCCAATGTTCAATATGGGCCACCTTCAACCATACTTTCCACAATTGCTGGATACATCAAATGTTGATGAGCAGTTGACACCAATAGAGCTAAACCCAAACTCCATTGAACATGCCATGACTGATTAAGAGCACTCACCAAGAGAGGATCCAATTTTATCTAGTTATTAAAGCTGGCCAACACTTGCACCAAGGCAAGTGGCTCACCCGGGACCAAGTTCAACAAAAGTTTCCCAATCTCATGGAGGCAATCAATGGAATGGGGACCATTGCTTCCTAAGGGGCTAGCACTGATCTAGGTGGACATTTTTGGCCACTTGCCTATTCCACTTGGAACCGCAACACTATTTCCTTTCAATTTCCTAATTTTTAGCACAATTTACTAATTTTGGCATTTTTTTGGGTCCTGAACTTTCAGAGCCGTTTTGAGGCCCTAAACAAGGTTTTTCTGGAAAATAGACAAACTCATAGCTTGCAATGGGGGTCTGTAGTTGAAATTTGTTTTCCTAAAATATTTATTTATAACAAGGTATCATAAACATGAAATGGAGATTGTACATAGCCAAAGTTACGACCACGAGAAGTTGATGTACCAACTAACCCCAATGGGGCCCACAAACTTTTGGTCCTTCATCTCCCAGGGTTAGGTTTTTGGATGTTTGAGGTTTTCAATTATTTCTCAATAATAAAAATGCCTCAAAGACTCATTGTAACACAATTTATAAGGCATGTATCCATAACGTTTCTTCTAAGAGATAAGCTACCATTGCCCGAGCTAGTTTTTTTCTCTTATGTATGTAAACAATTTTCAACAATTGCTATTTATTAATTGAAATTATGTTTCACTATATCTCTGTGTTTTTTTAAATCTATTTTCATTTCATTCGTACATAAATATGGATTAGGGAAAGGTAGTATCCGCATATTCACTCAATGATAAGATCCAAAGGGGAAACCCCACAACTAGATTTGCATCCCGAATTGGCAACATGTGTGTTAACCAACTAGAACAATGTTCTAGGTAAGCCATGTCAAGTTGTCCCTCTTTTTGCATTAGAATAAGGTATGGCAAGAATAAGAAAAATAATAAGGAAATTAGGCCCGCGTTGAACATCTAAGGCCCATCCCCAACATAGTCTAATCTCTAATTGAATGCACTTATAAAGTTACGAGAGTCCCCTCTATTTTTTTAAGCGGCTTTTACTTGCCCCAAGTATGGGTTGTCCTATGGTCATATTTAAATTATCCTCATGGTTATCAATAATAAGACACTTGAATACCATCTCTCTTTTGTTTGAGAAGAGTTATCCCCTCTTAACTATTTTTTTTTTTCCTTCTAATAATACATCCCTCCAAACTAGGGGGGTCGTCATCCCTCTTACTTCAACCCTCTTGCTACATACCATATTTGAAGTTCCCATGGAAAATATACCTCTAGTTTTCTTCAAATAATCTTATTTCATATATGGGGATGCACTTTAACATCTCCTCTTCCCCTTTACTCTATACATCACTTCTCATATCTACATATGATGAGATGGAATCCAATCACCTAACTCATTTGAATTGGGAAAAGGAAGGTCAAGTCATAGCTTTAGACAAGGGATGCTAGGCTAAAATAAGAAAAGGAAGGAGAGATGCATTAATAGGATGATGCTACTAAGGTAATACTTTTACCACATATTGAGATTTTTCATACAATATTTGATGCAGTTAAATTATTTTGACCCCTTTAGGTTAACCCCATTTACTAGAGGAAGTTGGTTTACTTAAAATTTATTTATTTTGTAATATTTTCCTAAGTGTAATCTAGAAGGAATATATGTTGTGAAAGAGTTAGGCTGAGTGCCATTTGGTTGCTAAAAATAACATACTTAGCAAAAATAGGAAATTGTAAAAAAATATTGGATTTGTTAAAACATGGCTACGAGAGTTTGTTTTTGATGTAATGGAAGTAATTTAAAAAGGAAATAAATTGTAGAGTTTAAAATGCGAGAGAGAAGAAGGTTGAATTGACTAGAGGGAGAGTGTGAACAAATGCTAATTTGCAATCCTCATTTTATGCTTGAATTGAAATAT
>APFE030636883.1:67947-147205 GCA_000404065.3 Pinus taeda
AGTGATCCGACGGTTCATTCTCTCCTCGGTATTACCGACACTTGATCCGTGGCTTGACACTCGATTGGTCCATGAATTCTATTTAAAGCGCATGGAGGGTCATTTGTAGGTTCACCGTGCATGAGAGAAGCTTATGTCAATTTTCATTCTTTTATCAATAAATTGCCTGTAGTAGCCACGTTGCCGCAGACCGTGGACTGTTTCCCTCTCTGAGGGTTTTAACCACGTCAAAATACTAGTGTATTGATCTGTGATCTGTTTGTGAGCGGTGTCCTTTTGGTGTTCTGTCTGAGGAACTTACCCTGTAAATTCCTACACATATCTCCGCAAATATAGCGGAAAAAGATCTGAAATTCGGACCCAAGATTCAAAGCGATTTCTTCTCAAATGGGTTTTTTTTGTGACTTCTGAAACCTCACAAAAAAAAAGTTATATAAAAAATGCCACGATGACCTGTTTGGAGCAGCGAAACCCTAGAATCGAAAGCTCTGATACCAAATGTTATGAAACTAGCTCAAGAAAAGATAGATCAACGCCTTAGAATTCAGCCTCTTTGAGGGGGCAACCTGCTTTATATTACATAAATGAACAATTCTTGGATTATTCAAATGAAAAAACCTCCTTTCTATATATAGGAGTCTAAGGAGTCACAATATAATCTAGCCGACCTAACAATAATAATATAAAGCCACAAAAATAACAATAGAGGGATTCTATGGGGCACAGTAATAACAATATGGAGGCAATAGGGGCACAACAATATTAATAAGGGGTATAACTACAATAGTAAAGGGGTAATCACTAGTATTTTAGGGACCCAACAGATTTTAAATTAGTCTCGAGTACCTTGCGGAGAGAAATTGTTAATCAATTTAAAGAAATGCAGTTTTATGAAAAGGGAATTGGTATCTTTAGGGTTTGTAATTTCTGAAAGGGTATATAGATGGATAAGGAAAGAGTGAAAGCCATTATTATTTGGATTGTTCCAAGGAGTGTCTTTGAAGTGAGAAGCTTTCATGGTCTAGCCAATTTTTATAGAAAATTTATCAAGAATTTTACTAGTAGTTGTGCTCCTATAGTAGATACTATCAAGACAAGTAATCAACCATTTAAATGGACTATAGTAGTTGACAAGAATTTTAAATTGCTGAAACAAAGGATCATAGAACAACCTATCTTAGCTTTATTGGAATTCAATAATTTTTTTCAAGTTGAGATAAATGCAAATGGAAATGCTATTGGAGCAGTTTTGAGTCAAGAAGGGAGATTGGCTTCTTATTTTAGTGAAAAATTAAGTGAAGAAAAATAGAAATACTCTTCTTATGACAATGAATTTTATGCTATAATTCAAGCTTCAAAGAAACATAAACATTATCATATGCCTAAAGAATCTATTTTGTACATTGATAACCATGCTCTACAGTTTATCAACAACTGACCAAAATTGAATCAAAGACATGCAAAGTGGGTAGAATTTCTACAAAATTTCAGTTTTATGATTAAACAGACAAGTGGTTCATCAAATAAGGTAGCTAATTCATTTAGTATAATTAATTTAATTCTATGGGAATTTCAAATTAATGTTTTAGGATTTGATGAACTAAAGGAAATGTACAAAGATAAAGTAAATTTGAAAGATGCATATCTAGTTTGCGAGAACCTTGTTAGTATGAACATAACTGAATGGTTGAGCTATATTATTCAAGAAGTTTTGTTCAAACACAGTAAGCTTCGCATACCCAAATGCTCCATGAGAGACAATTTGATAAAGGAAAAACAAAAAGAAGGATTGTAAGGACAATTTGGAACTAATAAAATATTTTACTTACTAAATTCTTTTTTATTTTTGTTTAGATATGAAAACATATAGAAAAAAATCTGTTAAACTATGTAGAGTATGTCAACAAGCTAAAGGGAGAAGTCAGATTATAAGGTTTTATCAACCATTTCCATTTCCAAGTAGACGTTGGTCTTTGTGAGTATGGATTTTGTTTTGGGATTGCCTCAAAGCCAAAGGGGAAATGATTCTATTTATGTTGTTTTGGACAATTTTTCAAAGATGACAAACTTTAAAGCTTGTGAAAAAACCACTTATGCAATGATTGTTGCAATTTTATTTTTTAAAGAAATTGTAAGGTTGCATTGTTTTCCTAAAATGTTGTTTCAGATAGAGATACGAGACTTTTAGACCATTTTTAGAGGACCTTGTGGAAGAAACTAGGCACTAACTGAATTTTAGTTTAGCTTACCACCCAAAAACATATGGACAAATATAGGTGGTGAACACGAGTTTAGGAAACATCTTGAGGAGCTTGGTAAGTGAACAACCAAAATAGTGGGATCAAGTGCTTTCTTATGTTAAGTTTTCTTACAACAATTCACCCAATAAAAGCATATGAATGAGTCCATTTCATATTTTGTATGAAATACATCCTAGTGGAATTTATGAGTTGAGGAATTTGGGAAAGCAAGAATTGATAAGTGTTGGCGGTGAGGATTTTGCAGCAAGCATGCAAGAGTTGCAGGAAAGAGTCAAGCAACAGTACAAGAGAACAAAAAGTATAAATAGAGGGTAGACATAAAAATAAGACAGCTAGAACTTGAATTTGGTTGTGGGATATCTTAGGAAAGAAAGGTTTCTTGGAGGGACATGCAATAAAATAAAGATTAAGAAAATTGGTCCATGTTAGATTTTAAGAAATTTTTCTTATAATGTTTATGAGATAAAACTCCAAAGTGATGTTGGGATTTCACCAATTTTTAATATAGAAAATCTATATCCCTTTAAGGAGATAGAGTATGTTACAACATATGAGCATATCAGTGATGAAGATCAGACCAACAAATAGAAGAAACAATTTCCAACAATAGTTCAAAAAGAGATTGAAGTAATGTTGGAGAAAAGAGTAACTAAGAGAACCGAAGGTAAATAATATACTCAATATTTGGTCAAATGGAAGAACCAGTTAGTAGAAGATGCTAGTTGGATGAAATCAACATATATTTCCTAGTTTGGCATAAGCATTGATAAGTTGATGAATAATCATTTTCTTTCCCGAGAGTCTGATTTAAGAGCATGTCCTAGTTAAATCTTTTTTACCTCCTTAGGTCAACCCAATTTACTAAAGGAATTTTGTTTCCTTAAATTTATTTATTTTATAATATTTTACTAAATGTAATCTAGAAGGAATCTATGTCGTTAGAGGGTTAGCCTAAGTGTCATTTGGTTACTAAAAATAAGGATAAACTTAGCGAAAATAGGGAAATGTTAGTAATAGATAGAATTTGTTAAATCTTGTGAGAGTCTATTTTTTATGTAATGGAAGTAATTTAAAAAGGGAATATAATATAGATTTTAAAATGAGAGAGAGAGAAAGAGGTCAGATTGACTAGAGGGATATTGGACATAAACACCAATTTTTAATATTATTTTTTGTTATTGAATTAAAATATTTCCTATATATTTCTCTATTCCGTATGTGTTTAATCTGTGTGTGTGATCTAGAAATAGAGCTAGATTAAATTCTTAAATTGTTCAAAGTCACATGCGATCAATTTTCACGATTAGTTTAGAGTTGCAATTTCATCTTATAATAGTTCGAAATTTTAGGTCAGATAGTTTAACTTGAGATTTTTCAATTTACGAGGATGTAGGTGAAGTTTACCACAAGTTTATGTCCATGTAGTTATCTAGGCTAAGGAGTATTCAGGTTGTATAGGAGTTGGTAGCTTTACTTTTACTTGGACCTAAATTGAACTACAAACAAACTTTAAGTCATATGGAGCTAGACCATAGCAAGGTATAACTAGATCTCGAAATCTGTGTGCAAAGGATATTTGGGTGGAAACGTGTCGAGGCCTCACCAAGTGGTATTCATCATGATTGAGCTAGATATTCAGATGAAAGTAAACGAGTTGGATAGTAGCTTATCCGGGCTAGACCCCCCTAGAGTTTGCAAAAGGAATCATATTTTGAAGTTTGTGCCCAAAAGCTATTTGACCTCAAACATATTCGGGCCTCACCAAAAGTGCATACATCACAATGAACTGGATTCCCATATTATCTAGATCAAGAAGCTATATCTATAACAAAACACTATCTAGGCTTGAAAGCTATCAAGGTGTGGAGATATCCAGGCTCGCAAAGTTGAAAATTATATAGATTTGAACACATCCAGATTAAATACATATGTGCCTAAATGTATCTAGGTGTTCACAAGTGTAGGCCATCTAGTTCATCCAGATCTTGGATATAGTAGAATTTGGACTTCCAATATAGGAAATTTGGGGATTTTCATGGAGTTGAGGTTTCAAGTAGAGATAAAATTCGCGTTGAACTTTAGTTTCATATTGCCACTAATTCAAACAAAGTGAATGTTGAGAAAAGAGAGATTGAAATCTCTTAGGACATAAAAATAGTATCGATCCACACTTCAAAGAGGAGAATTTAGATCAGTGAGACTAAAGGCATCACTATTTTCTTTCTTAGTGTGTATATTTTTCTTGATTGTTTTTATTGCCATGATGGACCATGGGTTAGTTATCTCTTGGGTAGCTGTTTCCAAGTCTCTGAATTGGTGGCTTTAGAGATCAATGAATACTTAAATGGATGAAACCACTTATTTAGGTAAGTAAATCATGCATAAATATTTTTATAACAATTGATGAAAATAATTAACCACTTCCATAGCATAATATATTTCATTGGAGGAATAAAAAATGGAAAGAGTAAAGTTCGGGCATACCATTTCCTTGGAATTGGTCTTATCTAGAAATAGTACATGGGATAAATAGTGAGTTGTTGAATTATAATATATTATGCCAATAGGCATGTCTATTTTGGAATAGAGCTTCTAAAATTTTAATTTAATTATCAATAATTATTAGGGGGTGAAAGAGATTTAATCTCCATAGAATATTCTTAGCAGTATACACAAATGAAAGGATGAGATTTTTTTTCCAAAGTAGTTATGCCTTTTTCTCCATTTAAATTTAATCCATTAATGAAAAATTGTCATATAAACACGTGTCATATGAAATGAGTTATGACACCTCAGGGAGGGAGGGGAATATAGCACATGTAAAGAGAGTAAATGATAGGAGGAGATGAAGAAGGAGAAAAGGAAAAGAAGGAGAGGAGGGAGTGGAAGAGAGGAAGAGGAAGGAGATTATAGGAGGAGAATATGAGGAAGGAAAAGAGGAAAGAAAACCCAATTCCCATATCACATTTCAAAGAAATGTCATTTTGTTTTAAATATGCAAATTTTAAAAGAATTAGAGGAAATTGAAGAAAAACACATATATTATCTCCAAAAACTAACTTTAAATAATAAAAAAAAGCAAAAAATATTGAGAATCAAATATCGACACCCCACATATCTCCCTTGCTTGTTCCTCTTATGTTTCCTTAAAATACCTTTAAACTTCAAAAGGACCCAAAGTCTCATGTAAAAATGAAATTAAGGAACCTCCTATTCAACTTATATTACAAATGTATATTAAGTTAGATGCATATGTTATTATTTTTTTTAGTTTTTTTTGTGCCACATTAGTGCTATAGGTGTGTCAATTGTTGCAACATTGATAAAAAAGTCTATTAAGAAGTCACTTTTACTTGTCTCCATAAAATTATTTCTCTATGCATTCTCAAAACAACATTTAATCATTGTTTAACATGATGTTAATTAAGTAAATGCATTTTATTTGTGCCATTGTGCCTCGTAATAACCATTATGGGGTCATTAATTGTATCATCAATAACTACATTGCATGATTAATTAGTGTTATAACTTATATGGGTGCCCTTACAAAGCTTGGGTACTTGCATCGTGAAAGTCTATTGTCTGGAGGTCAACGTAACTACTTCTGATACCTTCGCTAGTAGGCTTGGGCCCTCATCATCCCAAACTACATTTAGGAGGTTCTTCTCTTTGCTTTCTTTTATTTTGGTGTCTGGTCCAAATCACCCAGAGCGAAAATACTTGTAAGTTTCTTTCTTGGTTGCATATTTAGGACTTTATAGTGGAGTGCTCTTTGCTCTTTGTATTTAGTTGGCTTTAGGTGGATTTTGTCTTGTCACTTTTGGACCTCTGATTATGAGTGATTGACAAACCACTTCACTGGTCTTGAAATGATTTTTATATTTCTTTTAAAATTGTGGAGTTGCCTCCTTAAGGAAAAAGGTTTGATTGTGCATCTCTCTTCCTTGAAAATTCATTTGAACAAACTCGTAAGGGAAGGATCTGCATATAAGTTAGGTATGGCCAATGTTCATGTGGATTCTAACCAAGGGACCCATCCAAAAGGGTATCTTTGTGCTTTTCCTTTATTTGGAAATGTTGGTACCCCCTTTATGGCCACTTTTAATATTTTTGGATTGAAATTTGGACTACCAATTTGGTTATGGTCCACTCAAAATATTCCAAATGTTCTTCAAGCTTCTCAAATGCTTTATTTCAAGGGCATCAAAGGGGTGTTAATTGTTCGTCTTCTTCACCAGAGAAATCCAGGCTTCCTCTTTCTCCTCCCTCTTGTAATAAGAAATCTAAAAAGAAGATAAGGAGGAGGAATAAGAAGAAGAATACTTCTCTCCATGAATCATCACCAACCTTTTCTAGCCCTGTTGGAGATGAGCCTTCAGCCACTGCAATTCATGCTAGGAGCATAAGTCTAGTCACTGCAAGTCATACTAGCAATGGATCACCTACCTCTATGAGTCATGTTATTGATCAATCAACCACTTATGTGAGTTGGGTTTGGGGCACAAGTCCTATCTCTCTTGGGAAAGAGTCACTAGCCTCTACAAGTCATGTTGGAGACCCTCCACCAACCACTACTAGTCATGTTGGGGGGGCATTGAGGTTGATCAAAAAGCTAGGCATAAAAGATTTAAGCCTAAGTTCCCTTGAAAAATATGTAAGGGAGATCATCTTACTCATTTGTGCCCTGATATTTCTGTGGTACAAAGGTTGTGTTCTGAGTCTAAAGGTTCTTCTACTCTTGAATCTATTATGTTTTCTCAAAAATCTACTCAGCCATTCGTTGATGAATTTGGTTAATGAATTTGTTGAGCTAGTGAAATCTTTGGTCGACCCCACTCCTCTTTTGGGTGGTGAAGTGGCTAACAATAAAGTCTTTTTGATTTCTAGTTCAAATTCTTGTAGTCTAGATGCCAGTCTCTTCGAGTTTACCCCCTCCTAGTTCTAGGAGTGTTTCCTTTGATTGGGATAATATTGTTGAGCCTTGTCTTCCTTCTGATGCACCTTTCCAAACAAGGGTTATAGTTAATTCCATAAATGTCTATCGATATATGGCGGATGAAGGATCCTCTGCAAGTATTATATCCTCCTCGGCTTGGAAACCTTTGGGTTCTCTAAAGTTATTGGCAGCTAATAGCCAATTGTTAGCCTATGATAGAAGACCTGATGAATCTATGGGCGTTCTTCCTCAAATTCCTATTACTTTAGGTGGGAAGGCTGTCTTAATCAATATGGTGGTGGTTGGTCACCCTTTAGACTTTAGTATGCTACTTAGGAGTGATTATGTCTATGTTATGAATGTTGTGGTGTCTTCACTCTTTTGAGTGTTATATTTTCCCCACAATGGAAGTACTGTCACTATTGATCAGCATGCATCTAATAATCACCATCCTAATTTGAAATTAGTTCAAAATACCCCTTCGTATGTTCCAAGTGTTCAAGTAGACTTTGCCCCACCATGTATGAAATATGTGGAATTATATCCTCAATGCTCAATTGTTTTTTAGAAGGATCATTTGAATTATTATTTTCCTTCTTGAGACTTTGTCCCAATAGTTGATCGATTGATTTATCCTATGGGGTCATGGGACCCCTTACTTCCCTTTTTTGATCCTTCTATTTCTCATGATTTCTTGGAAGTTGAGTTGCCTTTGCAGGAGGTGCCTTTTGAAGCCATGAGTTTTCGCTACCAAAGGAGTCCTTGGCCTGAGTCCCACAAGGGGATTAACCTAAAGAACTATTATGCGTAAGCTGCAAGGCTGTGTGGTTCCATGTACCATATTGTATATATAAGGTACACATTTTCAATTTTTTTAACACAATCTTTTATCTGAAGTTTATATATGGTATGTATTAACTTCTTGCCTAGTGTTCCTAATTATGTCTACAGAACTTTGAAGACTTCTCCTTTGGGTATTTTCATGGTTGATCTGCTTTGACAGGTATTTGTTCTTGAAGCTGGCATATAGGTTAGGTTTCCCACCTTCATTGTGCATTATCAATTTCCTTTTCCGTTTTGGCCTTAGGATCAACCCCACCATGATGTGACAAAGAAGCTTCTCGTTTCTTAGAAGTGTCATAACTTGTGTGGTAGGAGCCTACCTTATCATGGGTGCTCTAGATAGTACCCTTTTGTCACTTGGAACCCATGTTGAAGTTTTTTTCTTAGGCTTGGTTGTCCTCTTTAGTCTCACCATGACTTTGCGTTGAAGCCTCATTCTTCTTCTTCTTCTTCGCTATTATTCTGACTTTATACCCTGGAGGCTCCCATGTGTTGAGTTGTACTATTGCATTGCATATTGACCACTTGCACCTCTTTTGGCCTTAATCTGACTTCATTTGTACTCATGTAGAAGCCACTTTTTTGCAATTTAAAACTATGCATTCATTAGCCTTTGCGACTTGACACCCTTTCCCATGGAGGGAACATCCCCTGAGTGTGGTTGACCAACATCTGCCACCTTGCATTGAGCATAAGAAAGTTCGAGTCTTAAGAACAAGTGCACTTTCTATTGAAACTCATTCTCTCCACTATATTATTCTTTTATTCTTTTGCAGGCTTTAAATATGAAAATTACAAAAAACTTAAATATTCCAAAAAGAGAGCAAGAACGAGACAATTTCTTCATCATTTGATGGCTGCAAGAGCCAGTCATGTTTCACTTGAACAAAGCACTTAAAATGAGTATTTCCTCCATTGGGATGGGACTTAGTTTGAATTTAGTGAATCCATAACCTTGTTCTTGAGCCAATCCTCCATCAGTTGGTTATCTCATCCAATCATATGAAGAGTTTGTTAATGACTCCTGCATTGCAAACTTACACAAATTTATTTTATGCTACTGTAAAGTGACATCAAGTCATGCATTTGTTCAAGGGAAGTAAACTTGTTTTCAACCATTCTGTGGTGTCCCTTGACTCATTTATGTCGACCATACCTAATCTATCAAGCTATTCTCAACATGACAAAAGCAACATGGTCCTTTACTCATGTTGGTTAGGAAGGTCCCGATTAACTTCTTACTGGCGGGTTTGCTCTTATTGACTCCAAAAATTGCTCTGAGAGTAGACCTAGAGTTGCACCCTAACCTTATTTACATCATTGATAGGTGATCCAGATTTAAACAGGAACACAAAAAATTACAGCCATAACCATAAACACAAAGATGCAATGGAAATAATACTTCATTTCATTAATGTAAAATGCTGAAATATGCTTACAAACAGAAATGGAAATACACTAGCTAGGGTGATGGTAGCTTATCTCTAAGAAGAGATGTGGCAGCTACATGCCTTTGAACTGCCTTACAATGAGGTTCAAGGGCCATTTTTATTATTGAACAATAAGAGCAAACCCTACACAACCAAAACCCTAACTCGAGGAGATGTAACACCAAGAGTTTATGGGACCTGTTGGGGTGAGTTGGGCAACCAACTTCTCGGGGTCGCGACTTGGTCTCCATTTGACGCGCATGACAACATGTTGGAAAGATCTCTCTAAGGGCTACGACGGAAAAGACGATTTTAAGAACAATTTTGTTGGCGGTAGATTTTCAAAAAAACGTCATTTAGGGCCTCAAAACGGCTCCGGAAGTTTAGGACCTGAAAAACTACTAAAAATAATAAACTGTGCTACAATTAAGGAAATTGAAAAACTGAAAGAAGCAATGGTGGGGGTCCAAGTGGAATTGGCAAGTGGCCACCAATATCCACCTGTATCATTCCTCCCCCCTTAGGAAGTAATGGTCCCCATTGTGTTGAGAGCCTCCATGGGACGAGGAAACTTCTGCTGAACTTGGTCCCTGGTGAGCCACATGCCTTGGTGAAGGAGTTGGCTTGCTTTGACAACTCGATATAGTTGGATATTTTGCTGGCGAGTGTGCTTGATCTATTTTTCTATGATCCAATTAGTTGCAACTTGTTCCATGAAATCTGGATTTAACTTTGTGGGTGTGAGCTATTCTGCAATGTTGGATGTGTCTGGTAATGGTGGAAAGTATAGCCGCAGGCGGTCCACATTGAACACTGGGTGCAGGCCAAGGAATGGGGGAATGCTGAGCTCAAATGCATTTTCTCCCACAACCTTGGTAATGGTGTAAGGACCGTATCGGATTGGTTTGAGTTTCCAATAGGCTCCGGTAAGGTTTTCCTTTTGCAAATGCAACCAGAATTTGTTGCGCACCTGAAACTTGTGTGGCACCCAATGTTGATCACATTTCTGCTTGTACTTGGCATTTGATTTCTCTAAAATGTGATGGACCTATTAGCAAATATGTTGGATGTGCTCAATGAAGTTGGTTTCCTTATCTGTTTCGGACTGGACATGAGCCGAATCTGTGTGAGTAGCTGCAAATGGCATGGCCACATCAATGGGACATAGTGGTTGGAATCCCAAGCCCACCTGAAAAGGGTTGTCGCTAGTCGAGCTGTGGAGAGCTCGGTTGTAGTTGTGCTGAACATAGGGTAGGCTCTCATTCCATGTGTGTGGATGCTTTGAGTTGTACATGCGCAGACTGTGTACGATCATCCTGTTGACAACCTCTGTTTGGCCATCAGTTTGAAGATGAAAGGCTGTGGACTTAGTGAGTTTGGTGTCCAACATCGACCAGATACTGGACTACAATGTACTGAGGAACCTATTGTCCCGATCTGAGATGATAGACTGTGGGATCCCAAAGTGTACCCATACTCGTTCAAAGAAGAGTTTAGTAGTGGCTTTGGCTGTAATATTCTTCTTGCAAGCCGCCATAATGGCCATCTTCGAGAACCTGTCGACGACCACAAAAACACGATCATTTCAATGCTTAGTGGAAGGAAGGTCTGACTTGTAATCCATGGATATGGATTCCCAAGGTCGACTAGGGGTAGGTAGCAGGGTATAAAGGCCTTGCTTCTTGATGGTCAGTTTGGCAATGGCGTAGGCAGTGTATGATCTAATGTACTTCCCAACATCCTATCGAAGATTCAACCAATAGAAATACTTCTGCAAGACTGCCATTGCTTTCTCGACCTCGAAATGCCCAGCAGCCCGACTGTAGTGTGCTTCCCAAATCATCTTGGCACATTCGCTTGAAGGAACACAAAGGTGACCCACGTGGCATAACAGGGCATCCTAGAGGTGAAAATCTGGAACATGCTGACCCTCCAAGAGTGTTTGGTATGTGTGGCCAAATTTTGGGTCACTTTTGTAGAGAAGTGGCCAATCAGAAGTCTCGTACCCACAATAGTTGAGCATGGTGGTTAACGCCATGATCGGTGGTCGACTGAGGAAATCTGCAACATTATTGGTGTTGCCCTTCTTATACTTGATATTCAAATGGAACTGTTGCAGGTATGTGGACCACTTCTGATGGCGATCATTCTGCAATTTCCCTTGGGTCTGTATGAACTACAGGGATTGGTGGTCTGTGTGGATGACCGTTTCCTTCCCCAAAATGTAATACTTCCATTGTCGACAGTCTTACACAATGGAATACATCTCTTTGTCATAAGTGGGATACTTCCGGACTGTATTTGAAAGTGTCTCACTATGATATCCCACTGGATGTCCCTGTTGAGTAAGGACTACCCCAATAGCATAGTGAGGGGCATCTATCTCGACCTCAAATAGTTGTTGCAAGTCTGGTAATGCGAGCACTGGTGCTAAGCAGAGGCGATCTTTCAATTCTGTGAATGCCTTATGTTGAGATTCAGACCAAAAGAATTTCGCTTTCGCTCCTCCCTTGTTGACTTGACTCAAGGGCCAAGTGATATGAGAAAATCCCAACACGAACCTACAGTAGAAGTTGGCAAGACCTAGAAAGCTGCAGAGCTCTGTTAGAGTGGTTGGAGATGGCTAATCTCAAATGACGTGGATCTTGATTAGATCCACATGCACCCCCTGTTCATTAATAATGTATCCCAGATACTGAGCCTGGGTCATGCCAAAAGTGCATTTCTCCAAATTGGCACATAACTTGTGTTGTCGCAGTGTTTGGAGAACCTATCGGATGTGGTGGAGGTGCTCTTCCCAACTTTGGTTGAAGATCAGGATGTCATCCAAGTATACCACGACAAATGAGTTGGTGAATGGCTGCAAGATGTCATCCATTAGCCTCATGAAGGTTGCAGGAGCATTTGTCAATCCGAAAGGCATAACCAACCATTCAAAAAGGCCCTCCTTGGCTTTGAAGGCAGTCTTCCACATATCAGAGGGTTCAATTGGTACCTGGTGATATCCTATTATTATACCACTGTGTATCTGGGTTTAAAAAAATATGGAAAGTGAATCAATAAATAAATAAGATCTTATATGTCTCTATTATTACAACACTGTGTATCTACACTTAGGATAACGTAAAAATTTAATCCAAAAATATGGAGGGACATACCTCCTAGAATAAGTCTCAAATGAAAAAATTAAACAACGAAAAAAATTGTTGGATACAAATTTATTAACACACAAAGCAATGCATAACTTTGACGATAGTTATATAAACTATGGTCTCGAAAATAAAAATAAAAATAAAAAAATTAATACCACTATGTTCTAAGTTATAGAAAACCAAAAATAATACATTAAAAAATACCATAAGAATTTATGAAGATTAAAAAATGGTATACCTAAATCCTCTAAAAATACATTAAAAAGATGACATAACTAAATCTTTTAAAGAAGGTAATGGCCTATGTAACATAGATCAATAAAAATAAGAATCAACCTAACCTAACATAACATAAAACAAAACAAATTAAAATTAAAATTCTACTGTGAAGGAGAATCCTCCAAAATAAAACTAAACTTGACATTGTTGATCCGTGAAAACATCAATCCAGTTCGTTTGGTTACTTCATTCCATCCATTATTTAATTATCATGAAAACATTAATCCATTTAGTTTGGTTTGGTTAGTTTATTTTATTGATATTTTTGAATTTATTAGGTCGTTTTGTTTAATGTTTGGGATGGTGACTCCATCTATAATAAGGGACCAAAGAGAACATTGTGAGAAAAACAAAAAATATATTTTGGATGATGATTTCATCTATCATCAACGGCCAAAAAACAATATTGTAGGTAAACTAGTGCATGAGAGCCTTTTTATAAAAGCAATTCTTAGATTATAAGTCAAATATTATAAGGGTTAAATGTAATTTGTATCATGCTCAATTAAGTAAAATAGTAATATATTTGTCTAGTTATACTTTAAAAATTATATTTAACCACTAGAATTAATAGAATTAGGATATCAAACTAAATTTAATGAAGTGAAGAATTCTTAAGAATTTTTTTGAAAATGTGAATTCAATTATCAACGGAATAAATTTTCTGAAATAAAAATATTGTAAGAGATTTAACCAATTAAAAATACATGTATTTTTATATAATATAAGATGGAAAAAAGTTTTATTAGAAATAAACCATATTAATTTTATAAATTCACCATTTAATTAATAAAATGAACATAACTTGACAAATTTACACCAAAAAAAATTATATAAAAAAACCAATAAAAAATATAAATGGACTGCATTAAACAGTGAATCGGAAAACATCAGACAATATAATTAAGTATGGAAATCTTCGATCAGTCATCTCATTTTCATTTGCAATGCAATTATACAAAAGGTCGTTTACTGATCATTTGCATTTCGTTTGGTCAGTCCATTCCATCTAGCATTAGTATTTGTAGTTACTGAAAACCGTCATGGGAACCGAACCCACAACATGCTTGAAAACATCAGACAATATAATTAAGTATGGAAATCTTCGATCAGTCATCTCATTTTCATTTGCAATGCAATTATACAAAAGGTCGTTTACTGATCATTTGCATTTCGTTTGGTCAGTCCATTCCATCTAGCATTAGTATTTGTAGTTACTGAAAACCGTCATGGGAACCGAACCCACAACATGCTTTGGGAACTCAGTCCCGCTTTCCAGAAGGAGCCTGTCACGATCACAACACTGCCTTGATATTCTCTACCAAACCCGTTAATGCTTCAACTGGACCGTCCTCCAAGAACATTTTGGGAATGAAACCCTTGACGTTACTTTCCTGAGTGATCAGAAAAGGCGCTCAGCCTCGGTTTTCAAGAGTTTTTCACGGAAACATGACGACAGGTCCACGCACGCTCGCATAGGCACTGAGAAGAAAAGAATATTTCCATAGTAGAATAAAAAATGTTCTATACACCTGTTTGAGAGGCATCCCGTAAACAGACTATTTAAGCTATTTTCAATTAAATACAGTCAGAGAGACCAATACCAGGTCATTTAATGTCAAGGAAAACCGCCCAGTTATCAAAAAACCATTTGAGGTTATCAAAAAAGGCTCCCTAGTGGGAATCGAACCCACGGCATTGGTTTTGTTGCTAATCGAAACACGGAAGGCAGGTCGGCCCCGGATTTATTGAGGGCTTTTCACGGTCCCATGATCAGAGATCTCCATTTAACTCTGGATGTATATATCCTACCCCTTCTCAGGTACCTCAGTGACGCCAAAATTACTTTCAGGGATTTCAGAGTTTGCACTTACTATTAAATTTTGCTCTATTGAAATTGCAAGATCTGAAACCCTTAAAATCAATATATCCTACAGAGAGATTTCAACAGTGTCCAAATCTTGGACTGATAAAGTTTACACTCCAGGTTTGACTTAATTTAATCCAAACTCTGATCGTCAGTATCCTTCACCTTCTCAGATACCGCAATTAGGACGCTTACCTTAATTTAAATATAGACTTTACTCTCTGGAAATTGCAAGATCTGAAACCCTTAAAATCAATATATCCTATAGAGAGATTTCAACAGTGTTCAAATCTTGGAGTGATCAAGTTTGCACTCCTGTTTAACTCCGATGATTACACTAATTTAATCATGATCTGTTCTCTTTCAGAATAAAGAGTATCGGACCCTATGTATATCATCGATTTCATTTTTCAGACAGACCATATATATATGCATGACATAGGGAAGGGGGATAATGCTGAGAACACAAAAATGTAAATACAGAAAATGATGTATGGAATACCAAATCAAATCAGATAAATTGACATATTGGAGAAATACAAATCTTATTGATACAAACATAATTTAACTGTAATTGTTATATAAACTTGTTGAAGAGAAGAGTATATCACTGCTCAGGAAAAACAAGAAGCCAGAAGTAAGAAATACCTGTTAAATAGGCAGCGAATGAATCCTCTAAGTAACCCGCTCGCTATGCACCCTTGAAGGTATTAATTGTTGCATCCGATCGATCTGGATCCCCGGCAGGCTTTTGATGGCTTCGTAGGCTTTTGATGTCTTCTTCAGACTAGCATACACACTTGAGAGCATGAGAGTCAATATATTTGAATCATGGCGTTGCACATGGAACGAAAATAATGTTATAAAGCCACAAAATAACTTTTCTTTCTTTTCTGGGTAGGCTTTTGATGCATACACACTTGAGAGCATGAGAATTAATTCAATTCAAAAAAGAACGAAACCAAAACCACGCAGTTCCTCTTCTGCTCGTTGCTCCCCTGCAAATCGAAACAAAAGACCACATAGCAAGATGTGCTCCCCTACAAAACGAGAAACCACATAGCAAGAGGTGTCCTTCTGCAAAACGAGAGACCTTGTCTTGGCGCTTAACTGATCCCTACCTTCCTTGTCTTGGAGCTCAACCGATCCTGTCCCGGTAAGTAGATCATCGATCCAGCTCTTCAGTTGAGCATCTTCGCCCTTTTACACCCTTTTACAATGAACATGGTAGGAATATAGAAGTGTATTCAGTTGTGGCCAATTCTGTCTTTGCACACATAAAGCCCATATATTGGACTAAAAATCCCAATGTTTATAGTGCGGAGGGTTTCAGATTTTGAATATTGAAGTACATTCTAGTGTGGTCACTTCCATAATTCCACCATGGAAATGCACATGCAAACCCAAATGCACAAAGAGAGGAGAACATTATTGAGCCAAGGAGACTTCATAAGGAAAAGTTTAGAAACAATTTCATAGAGAGATCTCTTTACCTACAAACCCCATGAGACAAGCACAAACCTTGAAACAAACAACACTAAAAAGAAGAAATGAGTAGTTCAGATTCCACTTTTATATGTTCATTGGCTAAAGTTCCCAATCTATTTGGCTAACATTTGACCTTTATCAAGCACTGTATTGGGGGCTTTGTATAAGTTAATTTTCTCATAATCCTTACCAACTAATTGAATCATCCAAGCCTCTCATTGACCAAAGCACAAAGTATGTCTTGTTGCAGTTGGAGCCCAATTTTGACCAAAAAAACAATTTCATCTCGAATACTTTAGTGGGTCTTAGTCCACAGGTCAATCGAAAGTGGAATCATGATTCAATCCATGGATATGTTGTGTATCTACACTATCTAGAGCTAGCTCCATAGAACCAGTAACCAAGCTCATTGAGGAGCCTAAGACAGCCTGACTATGGGCTCATCTGTATATTTTGTCTTTATCCTACTTCATACACTAGCGATTTCACCTTCTTGCTTGGTCCTCCTAGAGTCTGTGTTGCTGGAGCATAACATGGGTGTAGCTTTTTAGTATCAAAATGATTAAGTTAAAATGCATAGACCAAATAAAAACAATGATAAGAATTGACATTTACATGCCATGATCTGCATTGACTCTTAAATCCCTATCTAATACTGAATATTTTGCATTAAGGTGGGTTTTTCCTTTATACATAATATGATGACAAACTGTCATCCATCGGTTGAAGAACAAGCTACAAACCAAAACTTGGAACATTAATCAACCCTTGGTTGTGGGAAATGTTGATGCAAGCATCATCCAAGGTGATATTTCTAGTGAATACTAATAAGCCTGAATAAAATATAAATCCAAAAGGGTAAACAAAAATTCTTTTCCCTGACCTGCTCTTGATGCTTGTTACGTCAATCAAGAAAATCTATCTTGAGTCCTGACTAAAGTTGTAGAGAAATCACAGGTGGTTCAAGGCCAACTTCTTGTCTAGAAATTGGAAGCCCAGATATATCGATCTTCCACAAGCTAAAAGTGGTTAATCTAGATATCTAGCCTAAATCTTGATAGTGTGTGCAACTTACCAAGTACAACTTAACCTAGCACAAAGAAGGTGGTGAAAGTCTGGATCTAATAAAATACACAAAATTTTTGGTAAACTTTGAAAAACTATTTTACATCCAACAATTAAGTGTAAAGATGACCACATGTAGAGCATTTAATTACTTATTTCCTTGATAGAATTTGACCAGTTTGTGTCATGTGATCAATGCCACTGCCTATATAAGAAGATAACGTGTCGGAATAAATCAGAATCTCCTAAACTGTGATGGACTATCCTATTAAATGAATCAATCTAAAGGAGTATATGATTTTGTTTTGTGACATTTTGTATCTAACGCATTTTAAGAAAAAGACATGCCGTTTTAAGGAAAAAGATTTGATATTAGTGATCTCCGCAATATTAGTTGATAATACAATTGTGGGATTATTACTGAATTGAAAACTAATCAATCATAAATATGCCAAACTACTATTACCATTAACTTTTTAACAAGCTCATAGCAGCTCAAGATTTAAACGAGTGTAATATGGGAGTAACATTCAAAATGTTCTTGCAGTGGCTTTTGTGTACATCTCAAACTGTCTAGACCACTAATATGCATCTAATTTTAGTTTGTGATCATCACTTTACACTTAGCTGATTCACAAAAATAATATCTCCACGTAAGGTTACTTTGATATGAAATAGAACTCTTTCAATCTTTCCACAACCAATAGGCATGTTTGTGGAACAAATAAAAAAACATCACATATTGAGAATTCCAAGGTTTGTTATCAAAATCTAAATGGCCATCCTAAGTTTCCAAGTCTAACACTTTAGGACATTTGGTCATAAAGTTTTCATTGGGAATAGTAATTGTGTGGTACAATCTCTATTGGCAGAGATCTTATATGCTTGGGCCTTTTGTACGATTAAAGAAGAAGGGAAGAGCATACAACACATAGTGAAGATGCAACCATGCATGCACCTGCAAGTCAAGGTGGAAGACGAATGCCAGTAAAAGGAAACAATATACCTGCAACTACAGGAATTCCCAGAACATTGTAGCCTAAGGCCCAAACATAGTTAAAATGGATGCAAGCAAGAGTTTTCTTTGATAAGTCTATTGCAGTGAGCACGTCTTTGCGATTGCTTTTCATAAGAGCAATATCTGCAACTTCAAGGGCAACATCTTTGCTTGCACCAATTTCCATGTCCACATCTATTGCCAGGAGAGCTGGAGAGTCATTTATGCCATCTCCTACCATCGCCACTATCATGGCTTTTATCTACATCCAAAATCCAAACCAAAACTATCAACAACGTAGTTTAAACTATACTTCATTTAAGCTATGACACTGGTATTTTCCATTTTTTGAGAATAAAATAAAAGTACATTTCCCATAGTGAATAGGCACATGTTTTCTTTTCACTTTAACCAGGCATCAAAATTGGATGGTGGGGCCTTCCTTGTGAAGGGACATTTTTAACGTGACCGAGTCATTTGTAAGATTGAAAGGGACCATTTTATGACAAGAAAATTGTAAAATGAATTTTATTTGAAAGATAAAATATTTACAGCCTTTTTATGACAAAGAATGACCCTTGAAAGGCACTCAAATCTTCAAATTTAATATGTGATAATTTGTCATAACCCTTTAACATGTTTTTTTGAGGACAAAGTTATGCTTCCATGCACCTTATAGGTGATATGATCTAGTATTAGTTCTGTCAGGTTTAGCAGATGACTATTACTCATAAATTTTCTAATATTTATGATTCATGAAACATAATCTGAATATATCTCCAGCTTTATGCATTTTTGTCACAAATCTTTGAATGGGCAGAAATAAAAACTAAACATCAAACCCCCACAAGCAGAATTATAGAGAGAGGGGGGCAATGAATACTAACCAGCGAGAAGTGTTCCCTTGTTATTGAATGCAATGCACCTGGCTACCCCTTGTTCTAGGAACTCTTCAATGACTTCGAGGAAGTCTCCCTAATATGGGTCTGCTCGATACTAACAAAAAAAAAAAAAAACATTACAACAATTTAGGGTTTAACCGATTAAAAAGAGGCCTGGTTGCAATACAAGATCTAGACCTTCTGTAACTTTCTTGAAACTCCTGGAGTTAGTCTTAACTATGGGATTGTTTTTGATAAGTCATTAAATAAAATGAAGGGGCATTCAACACTAATGTGTACCTCACTTTTCAAAGAGAAAACGAGGTCTCCACCCTGATGCAATGTCATAATTCCAATAAAGTGACTGTTGATTTCAAAGGTGCAGTCATCCTATAGTACAAATTTCCAATGGATTTGGTAAGTGTTAATTTTTTTCCACCCCACACTCCCAAAAGAGATTAATAGATTGTTTATTCTCTTAGTGAGGATGAGAAGGCTTCGTGACTTTAGTTTTTGCCAGTCTCTTCGACTGAATGACCTTGTATATTATTAACCATGCGAAATTCCGTAAATTGTAAGGAGCTCTAACTATCCACAATGTTTTTTCAGCTTGAGTATTCAACTACATTCCACATAATTAATGCCTCACCTGTTATTAAAGAGTGGCACAAATAGGGCTCTAAGTAGAGGGAGAGGAGCAGATCCTTATAGATTGCTTCTTTATATGAATTTAGCAAGTTTTTTTTTCCATCTTTTGTATGAGGTACGTAAGGTTAAGAAGCAAGAGCATTTTATAATCTTTTCCTGCTTCTACTAGTGCCGCTAGGAATTATGTGGTACTCAAATTTTACACATTTTTCTTGTCAGTATGCAATCTGAGTAATTAAAATATCATGTTGGATAATAAACTGCTTTGTTTCTGTTGACAATCCACAAATTATTTAATCCAAAGACAAGTTCTCACACCAGACTTTGCTATTAACAACCCCTTTAAATCAAAACCCAAGAAAAGAAGCCAAACCCTCAGATTTCAAAAAAAAGCATAAAAGAGGTTTTATATTTATATATATGCTAGATAACTTGCTAAGATTGAAAGTTTAGCTTTATTTCTATATATTTCTATTCATACTGCACGGTCTTTGTGCTCAGGGTAGACCATCCATAATAATAAAATTTTCAACTTGCATAGCTCTTTCCCCGTAAAGATTGTTAAACTTATTGGATGTGAACAACAAAAGTAGCCACTACTACTCTTGCTGGCTTTTTCTACCATTGCTACTTGATTTGGGCATAATATGTGAGACTTCCAATGTCATGTCAAAGCTTGAAGATTTATTTGCTAAAGCCAGTAAAAAATAAATAAGATAGCTAAGGAAGGATTAATCTCGGTGTATCATTTTCTATCTATTTGTTTTTGTCGTTTTGCTTTAGAACAGATAGCTTTGCTGCTAACATATTTCTATATAGGCTATTTCTTTTATGTCTTTGCGTATTGTTTGACTAGATCAGTTCAAAATGGGCAAGCGAACCAAATAGAAACATATCATCGATCTTGAGGTGCAAGATCTCAAAGGAAAAATGACCTTCTCTAGTAAGGACTTGGTTTGGATGGAAATAAATCGAAAAACAATAGTATTAATCGAGTTGCCTTAATCCCATTAGGATGAGTTTTTTACTCTATCAAAGGAGAGGAAGAAAATCCTATTGCTCCATGTAAATTCATACGAAAAACAAACAAAGAACCAAAACAAAGAGCTACAGCTACATTGCAATATGAAATGTGAGTATTTAAAAAATGCATTGTTTAGATCCTTTGAAACCATGTTTATCTTTCTTTGTATGTACTAACATTTAAATTTTTTGGTGTAGTTATCATTGTTAATTTAGCTCAGAGGACAAAAGAGGAGATCCTCCAGCTAAATGAAGGGCCTCATTTGTGCAGAAGAGCGGTTGCCAATGCCATTTTATTGTGAAAGTTATGAATGGAATTCCTGATAGAGAAATACTAACTTTTAGTATGTATGAACATGAAGATGGGGAAGGTTGGGCTTGTCATGGTCAACGCGACACTTCAGGTGAGACCTGGACCTTGCATAGGCCAAAGCTTTCAAGCAATGTTGTTGCATATGTAGAGAGTTGTTTCTTTTTGGGAGTGCCTGTTGATATAGTGTATAGAACCCACATTAAGAGACATGTTGACATGGATGCGGTTGCTCGGGATAAAGATTTATTCTTATGCAGGAAAGATATTGTAAATATCTGTAATAAGTTGGTGAAGGGAAATTATCAACTTCACAAAAAGGATGAAATGAGTGTAAACATTTGGTATCAAAATCATTAGGAAGATTTTTTCTTTTACCAAAAGGCCAATGGTGTGGGGATCCCTTTTATAATAGGGATTCAAACAAAGTGGATGTTGGAGAAAATGATCAAGCTATTGCACAATAGCTTAATAGCCATGGATTCAACATTTAATACAAATAAATATAGGGTAAGTCAGATGCTAATGGTTGATATACTGATTTAAGTTGTAATCATTCAATATGATTAATAACTTGTATTTGACTTTATATAATGTTGAATATGAGAGTATTAGTTGTATACACTTGTGGCATTTGATGAACAACAAAGCGGGGTGTCAGTTGCATGGGTCATGGCATCACAAAATATATCATATGATATTGCAATACATGTACAAGGCATGTACAAGTGTTTCCAAACTCGTCATGATTGGAAAGTCACTGCTTTCATAGTTGATGATGTATTGGTTGAAATCACTGTCTTGAAGTAACTTTAACATTGTCATTATATAACCAAACTTGCATTTTTTCTAAAAATAACACATTAAAATGCATTGAATATGGCAGGAGGATCACAGGTTGTGATGTTATCTTATGTGTTTGCATGTACAGAGGGCTTGGTTAAAAACTGTCAATCGGTTGGATACTAGTTCCCTAAAATCCAATGAGATGTTTAATGAGTAAGGTTTCATCACGAAACACATCTCAATTATGAAGTGGAAGATGAAATCAATCAATTTTTTTTTATCAAATTTGCAGATGAAGAGAAGTTCTTAGACTATTTCCACAAAAATTGTGTTACTGGAGATAAGATTCGTAAGTAAACAAATTTTTCGTATTATATGCATTTTTGTCTTCTATAAAGGTGATATAGTGAGACTGACATGGTTCTATTTGCAATTAGGTATATGGGTGAAAGGTTGTCAGGA
Organism: Pinus taeda; assembly: GCA_000404065.3. NCBI lineage: Eukaryota > Viridiplantae > Streptophyta > Pinopsida > Pinales > Pinaceae > Pinus > Pinus taeda. Next base: position 90,376 of record APFE030636883.1, read on the forward strand.
GTTTCCTCATGCAAATTAGGATACCAATAATGTTGTTGAGTCATACCATTGTTACCTAAAAACAACATTTCTATCTGATATAAGGAAAAAATGTGCCAGGAGAATGGATTAGTTATTGCATATTCTACTAGCAATGGTTGAACCTTGCTATCGGTTCAAGGAAATATTAAAATAACAAGGATTTTTAAACAACTACAAGAGAGAAAAGCATCTAGAATCATCAACGGAAAAAGCAAGAAAAATTCTGGATACTGATTTTTGTTTTCATGAGAGCATAACCCATGCTTACTAGGTGAGAAGTCAAATAAATTGAGGTAAAAAATACCTTGTCACCTGGTATCGTACAGATTTTATAACGTGTGAATGTCCATGGTCTATTCGTGGAAACATTTGCAAGCATTCCATAAAGGTTAATTGGTTGTATTTCCACTTAAATAATTTAAATCCATTATTTCATTAGCATGCAGAGAATAACATATGCAATGACCCACCTTAGATCAATATAGAACCTCAAAACCATGATGTAGATGTCAATGCTACTCTTATAGCCACAAATATTGTTGATGCAGATGCCGATACACTTCATTTGGTAGGGGAGGAGTTGTTTAGCCATGTATATCTCGTTTTAGACAACTCTCCTACTACTTTGACGAAGACAAACCAGTTGACCGGTCTGCTTAAAAAAGTGTTGGATGAAGTCAATAATTTGCACATTATGGATTTTGACTTCACACCTGGGTTGGGTTCTCTTGATTCATTTTTGAAGAGGAATAAGAGTTTCCTTAGCCCTACAAAGAAAAGAAGAAGAAGCAGAAAAAACAATGGTTTGGAAATTGATTTAAATGTTGATCCATCAGAATATGAACGATTTGAGTTCCAATACCTCAATAAGCGAGGACGTCATCGATCAAATAATTCCTTGTCTATGGTTTCAGGTTAGTTTCATGTGTTGAATAGAGTCATAGTTTTAGATTGAAGTAATTAATCATCATCATTCTTTAACATGTGGTATGTTTATTTTTATAGCAATGCAACAATCCACAACCATGGCGATAAACCAAAACCAAAGGGATATGCAAGGCCATCTAACCTTACTTGCCATGCCGGGTACATTTGACACTATATTTCATTGTGTGCGCACATATACCTTGATGCTCTGGCGAATTTCATTGCGCTAACATATGACACTTTGCTAGGTGACTATAGAACAAGTGGAGAAGCATCATCTTCTACCATGACTAATCATTCATGGAAGGGATTCAACTCTAGTGGGAATCAATGAGGTATACACAAAGAATAGGTAAGTAATTTTTAGAGAGTGTATTCAAATTTTTTTTCTTAGGCATCACAACTTCCATGTCACCAGACCCAATTTTAAGTTTTGAAAAATCAAATAAAAAATAAATATAATATATAGATAATATTATTTGTATAATGTGATTCTCAATATTTTTCTTGTGCTCATTTATTGAGTGCAGACTTCTTGCAATTTTGTTACTATTTACGACATCCTCTTATGTGCAACACTATGCCTGGAACATCTTCAAACTGTGGGATTGTGATGGAGAACCAACTAGTTCTTGTAGTCTTGAAAAGAAGTATTATGGGCACTCATGACGAAAGTAGCTAAAAAAAAGAAGAGGAGAACTTACACATGACCAGGGACTTTATTACACAACCAATATTATCATAAAAAATTTGGAGAGATTGGAGGGTTGTACTAAATTATCTGAGGCTAGGAATATATAATTGAACTTCATATTTATTTATATATATAAAGTTTGGTTGTTCAAAATGGTCTTGTAGCAGATTTTATTTTCAGCTATCATTGTCTTCATGGTTGGGTAATTTACAACACTTATATGTCTTGTTCATTTCAGATAAGTTTAGGCTGAAATTATTGACAATAACTTTGATATTGAATACAATAGGGAAAAATTCACTACTTTAATTATTGTTGTCATTAAGTGATTTTCAATTGTTTTTTATGCATCATGAAGATTGCCTAAAGAGTGCTAAAATTTGTGGCATAAATTTGGGTATTTTTTCTCGTTAACTACCTAGTGGATTGGAGTTGTTTAGAAGTGAAATATTTTATTATATTTTAGATCAGCCCTAAAGCTGTAAATTCACAGAGACTAGAATAATTTTTAGAAAAATGCATAAAATTTCAACTTTGACTCTAGAGGCTTTGGCCATCTTAACTACCACAACCTCATGATCTCTAGTTTGTATTATACATCATTCTGGTAGCATTATCCTTATGTAATATTCAGATTCACTTTGTTAAAAACAAAATACTCTTGCCATGGCTAAGATAACTTGTGTGAAAGCATGGCATAATCATATTTTTATTTCCGAGTTCATATATTTAAGATCATTGTATCAATGTATATTGCACAATACGTATGCTAGCCAAATTTCACACTTTTTCATGCGATCTTATGTATTCGTATCCTCTAAATGGATTGAAGTTTACTATTGATAAGTATTTGAATGGTTTTTTAATTCCATATGTGAGCAAAAAAATTGATTCCTTCTTTTGACTTTAATAAAATTGTAGATGAAAGAAAATTTTATTTTCTCTGCAAGCAGTACCGTGCTTTTCGATCTATAGGTTTCTAATATATGTACTATATTGCTCTCTTTCCAACATATGGTTTTCAGAATTTATGTTATTTTCTTTCATTTTTTTGTTTTCAACATAATTTACATGGTTAATGGCTTTATATTGATGTTATAGTTTTATGGATAATTAATAAAGATTGCACCACTTATCATCTTGAAAAAACTTCAGTCCACAAGATCTATTAATAAGTATGTTCTCTCATTAACACTGCAACTTTCTCTTGTTTGGAATTCAACATTTGATCATTCTCTGATGAGCTATATAAACATTGCAAACATTTTTTCACTTTAATCTAAGCCATCATTTGGGTTCACTTTCCCTCTTGAGAAGCTTTCTCATTATGAAACTTGGACCATTAGAAAGAACAAGAAAACACAATGGGATAATGCGGGATCATGAAAGAAGAATGAACAAGAAAACAAAGATGTGGATTTTAGATTTATCCATCCTTTTGAAAGTTGGGTGTAGGTTTGTCTTTGAGAGCCAACCCAACTCCTTGTCTATTTTCTGCTCTCTCTAGCAAGGTGAGATACACCATCAACTCCTTGTTGAGAAATATGAGGGCTTGAGAAGTTAATGATTTCTCTGTATTGCTAACTGCTTGTGAATTAAATTTTCCTTTAGATTTATTCAAACAAGATCTTTCATATGTTAGTGATTATCAACTTCATCAACCAACTACCACGCATGATAAACAAAAATAACAAAGACACAAGATATAGGCAGCAGCGAGGGAAAAACCTCTCCAGGCCTGAGAGGAAAACCCACGGTAATTATTCTTATAGTTTCTTCTCTTGACAAAATTTCCAAGACCAATACAAAGACCCTTGAGACCAAGTGACTCCAAGATCAGGGATAGAGTATTATCTTACTATTGTCCTCTGATTAGCTGCAACATGAATTGGATCTGCAACTGTAGACAGTAGGCTCAACTCTCTTGTCCTTTCCTTCTTCCTCCTATCTCCTCTTACGCGGAAGAGATCACTTATCAAAATGTTGTCTTCAAGACAATATGACTTCTTGAATTGGACTCTTCTGCTGCTATTATTGCAGTTCTGAAGATGATACTTCTCCTTAGAACGTAATGGATTACAAATACTTGAAGCCTCTTCTATCCCTTCGCATGGCTTGGGTCTTTCCTTTCATACAAAACCGAGTTATTTCAAACTTGCATCAATCTACTTTCATGAGGAATGCACAAGTCTGTCATGCAACACTAACAATGACCAGAACCCTTTCCCATGCAGAGGATTTAGGGCTCTCCTAGCTCTCCCACAACCTGGCTTATCCTGTCACTGTTCCTCGAATAATTTGGCCATTCAGATAGTCTCAAGACCGAGTAATTTTTCTTGTCGAATGGAACAGATAAATAGATTCCCTAGATTCGTACGTGAGAGAGTATCTTTGCGGCTATCCTTTCTGTGACTCCTTCACCCTTACCTCACACTTCTAAATAATATTCTTCGCTTAAATATGGAGACCGAATTCATTGTTGTGATTGACTTTGAATAGATGAGGAGAGGCCTCTATTTATAGCGTATGAGGGCTATTCATTAAGCCGAAATGCCATACCTTTAAGACGACATGAACATGATATGAAGATGATGTGTATATAATAATATAATATATATATATATAAATTCTATTGCATTCATTTGGAGGGATCATTTAGTATCTCTTTTGATCTTCCTTTTTAAGGACTTTTTGCCACATGATTCTAACCTTGATCTTGGAGTCATGCTTGTACATTTCAAGTGTAAACATTAATGACACAACCTATCACCTAGAGCCTCATAATGAGAGCTACAAAGATAAACACATTTTTTATCATGAAACCCATGATTCAAGTTTACACAAAATTTTGCTAGATAGTATTTACATCATTGACTTGTGTCATTATGAAGACCAAACCTAGTTACACTTTCTTCAACACTCCTGACTATTCAAGGCTTGCATGCCAATTCTGCTCTCTCTAGCAAGGTGAGATACACCATCAACTCTTGACTATTCAAGGCTTGCATGCTAATTTTGAGCAAATATTTGGGTTCCTTGAAGAAAAGTGAATCAGATGAGGCTGCTTTCATCCAAATGCAAAAAGTTGCTATCATTGGTAGTGTAGCTTTAGATTTGCTATATTTGGCAATGGTCACATAAAACTCACATTCATTTTCAATCTTTCCTACTTTTCTACTTTTTTAAAGCTAGATTATTTTCTCAAGTATGTCTATATTAAGCAGCATCTATTTGTGGCGAGTACAATTTGTGATGCAATGGTTCAAAGTGTCCAATGAGGTAGTTGTTCAAGGATTTTGTTGTAAAATTTGTGCATATCATTCCTCAGTTCATTTTAATACCCAACAAACTTCATTTTAGGGACTAGAGAGAATACATAAGTTCTTGTCTGCCTTTTACACCATTTGGATGAGGTCAAAAACTGTGTGACATGATTTTTAATTATATATCTTTGATGAATTAATAATGGTTTTACAAAAATTACATTTTCTTTGGGAGATAATATTTATAAGGCTCAACAAGAGAATCAATGGAACCAATTCTCACCTAATTTTTAAAATAACTTCCTTATAAGTGTGCTAGAGAGAGATAAATCCAATGCACTTGACAAAACGAAAAAGCCAAGCACAAGTGTGCTAGAGACTGCACCAGTGAATAGAAGATTGTCTAATATCTACTTATTGTGTGTTCCCCAGGTTGAATGAGTACAATGTTCTTTAGGGCTGATTCATCCATTCGTTAGCTAATTGAATTACTTATTTTAACAAGGAAAAACCTCAATGTACTTCATCTATTACATTTTAGGTACTAATAACCATAAGAAATTTTATTATTCACCATTGTGTTTCAATAAGGGGGCATCTACTTGTGTTATGTTCACTCATATTTGGAAAATGCTAAACACCTATGATAGTCATCCTTCTCAAATGAGTCTTTTACAAAATGTTAATGTTGAACTTGATGGTAAAATTGACAAAAATGGACATTGAATTTACATGCATACCATGAAAGTCAATTCCTTTATAGTTTTTCATCTCATTGTGATTCCTCTTTAAGGAAAGGTTTTGATGCTTGATCACATTATCTTCAAATATTAAGGGACATCTAATAAAAGTGCATAATGTTTTAGAATGCCCAATTTATATGGCTACAAAAATTCAACTTTCATGCTCCAATAGGTAAGAAATATATTTTGATTAGTTTGAGTGTGTATATTTCAAAGGAGGAGACTAGAACTCATCACGATTCTAATCTAGGCAATTGGAATAACTAGGGCTTTCAGAGAATGCAATGACAATTATATGAATCTGTTCTTGTTACTTACAAGACGATGAATGATTCCAGAAATGACATCCAACAACCATAAATAGATTCAATAAAATATTCAACACTGTCAATGATATCCTATGCAAGAATCTTACTCATCTGTATTTACAACCATGGATATGCTCTGCAATAACTGTGCCATAAATATGGGACAGATTATGCAATAACCGTGCCATTAGAAATAAGCGTCTTATTTTATTACAGGATAAACAACACACATTATAATATTTATGCCCTACTATCTCAGACTACTATTTACTTTCCTTTCCCATCTTCCCTTATTATGTGTTGTCAGTGACACTACCAAATTTTATGCTTTACTCATTCAAGAAGGCTTTTAGGTCCCTATACTACTTGTGTAACCCCTTATTGTTATTAGCACAACCCCCTTATTATATTGTTGTGCCCATGTAGTCCCCATATTGTTATTATTGTGCCCCATAGAAGCCCACTATTATTATTATTGTGCCCCATAGAAGCCCACTATTATTATTATTGTGCCCTTACATTATTATTGTTATGTTGAATCTGATTATATTATGACCCCTTAGACTCCTATATATAGAAAGGAGGTCTTGTCATTTGTATCATCTAAGAATTGTTCATTTTGTAATGTAAAGGAGGTTGCCCCCTTGAAGAGGCTTATTTCTGAGGCGTTGATCTGTCTTTTCTATCTTTTTTGTGAGCTAGTTTCATAACATTTGGTATTAGAGCTTTGGATTCTAGGGTTTCGCTGCTCTAAACAGGTCATTGTGGGATTTTCGTTATAACTGTTTTTCTGTGACATTTCAGAAGCTAAAAAACAAAACCCATTTGAGGCACAATCTCGCTGAATCTTGGGTCTAAATTTTAGATCTTGTCTCGCTATATTTTTGGAGATATGATCTGAGGAAGTTAGGGTTTTTCCAAGCTCCTGAATTTCATTTAAAATAGGTCATCATGGAATTTTCGCTATAACTTTGTTGATATGAAGTTTCAAAAGCTAAAATAAAACCCATTTGAGAAGTATTCGATCTGAACCTCAGGTCCAAATTTCAGATCTTGTCTTTCTATATTTGTGGATATATGATATGAGGAAGTTAGGGTTTTGGAAGATTCCTGAATTGCATCCTAAACAGGTGACCTGGGAAAAATTGTCACAACTCTCTCTGAGCATAAGATTGAAATTTCGTAAGAAGTTACAGAAAGGGGACATACTGTAGTTTTCGATGTATATTATTCAGATCCAAAGGTCAAAACAGTGACACATGGCACTTCATATAAGTTAGATCTTATGAAAAGGTATATAATCAGGTCATCTTGGGAGATTGTGCATAAATCTTTCTTGGAGAATCCAATTTCGATCAGACTTGTGGCATTGGAAGGAGGACGTAGAGGGATACTACAGATGGAGAAATATTCTGATCTACATGGTGTACCACTGTTACAAAAGGTATGTATTGCATCTAATTATTTAGAACCAAATCAATTTTTATGGTATAAAGGGCTTTGTTCTCGTAAACCACTTGTCACATGGTCAATTTTCACGGAGGAATGATAGCACATTATGAGGATGCCAAGAGCAACACATTCTTTATCCAATTGATAAATCTCAAACAAAAGGGTTCAATGGTAGAGCAGATTGAGGACATTCAAAAATTGAATAGAAGGGTAAATGTTATTCTAGAGAAGAAAAAGATAAATAGTTTTATCTATCCATGGAAGCTAATATCAATGATATGAAAGAATATTGGAAGAAAGGCATGGAAGATTTGAAGAAAGACATGGAAGGTTTGAAGGAAGGTGGGACAAAGATGCTACAAGAAAGGCCTCCTAGTGACGAAAAGGATCAAGAAACGTCAAAATAAGAGGATATACATCTGGAACCAACCCTAGAGAAAGAACAAATGAATTAGACCATATCTTGTATTGCAATGGCAAGAATTACCACTCCTCAAACTCTCAAGATAGAAGGACATATCAAGAAGAAGAAGGTTCAAGCAGTGAAATATCAGGAAGAAAAGTATAAATAAACATCAAAAGAAAAGGATGCTCACGAGGAACCAACCCCATAAAAAGAAGAAATGAATCGAACAACCATATCTTGTAATGCATTAGTTGGAATTACCACTTCTCAAACTATCAAGATAGAAGGACATATCAAGAAGAAAAATGTTCAAGAAGTGAAAGATGACATCGAGCATCAAGAAATGAATATGACCATATCTTGTAATGCCTTGGAAGAAATTACCACTCCACAAACTCTCAAGGTAGAAGGACATATCAAGAAGAAAAATATTCAAGCAGTGAAAGATCACATCGAGCATCAAAAACAAGTTCTCCAACTTTTAAAGCATAAAGCCACTTTGGTGCAGAATCAAATGAAACAACAGGTAGATCGACATCGCAGTGAAATAAATTTTGATGTAGGTGACTAGGTATATTTATAGCTACATCTGAAGCAAGCTATTTATGAGAATGAAATGTTGGCAATACTACATGCACTTAATAAATGGTGACCTTACCTAATGGGAAGACACTTCAAGGTAAACATGGTTCATGATAGTCTTAAATACTTCTTAGAACAAAGATTATCTTTAGAAGAAAAAAATGGGTCACAAATATCTTGGGTTATGACTTTCAAAACCATCTACAAAAGAGGGAAGAAAAATGTTGTTGCAGATGCACTCTCAAGGAAGGATGATGATGTGGAAGCATTGTTTTATGCTATTTATATTATCCAACCAGATTGGATAAATGTAGCAAGGGATGAATGGAAAAAGGACAAAGAAGTGTGGCAACTCATTCAAAAGTTGCAAAAAATCATAGTTCAAACAATATTTCCAGAACTTGATGAGGAAGGAAAAACCATATTGGAACCTAGAGTAGTCATAGAAAAAAGAACCCGACAACTATGAAATCGATCAATTTCAGAGTATCTCATCAAGTGGAAGAACTTACCCCCTGAATATTCCACATGGGAGGACAAGAATTTTATATAGAAGCATCAAGAACTACTCAAGTGTTGAGGAAAACACTTTTTGAAGGAGAGGGGCATGTTAGGACCCTATACTACTAGTGTAACCTATTATTGTTATTAGTACAACCCCTTTATTATATTGTTGTGCCCATGTAGTCTCCATAGTGTTATTATTGTGCCGCATAGAAGCCCACTATTATTATTATTATTGTGCCCTTACATTATTATTGTTATGTTGGCTCTGATTATATTATGACCCCTTAGACTCCTATATATAGAAAGGAGGCTTGTCATTTGTATCATCTAAGAATTGTTCATTTGTGTAATGTAAAGGAGGCTGCCCCCTCAAAGAGGCTTATTTCTGAGGCATTGATCTACATTTTCTATCTCTTTGTGAGCTGGTTTCATAACAAAGGCCAACGTGAATTTTGAATATCACCACAGATCACAGCTCTAGTGGTTCATGCCTATGAATTTCAAGCTGGGTAATTAGTTTCATATTTTTTTAAAGAATTCCTTTTGATCGGCTATGAGTGGAAACAATTTGCAGAAAATCAATATATACTTTTTATACTAAAATTATCAACTACGTGGTCATGGGTTTTGATATTATATTAGGATTATCATTGCTTCACTTTTTCTTTTGCTTTTTCCAAAAAATCAAGCAATCCATAGTGGCATCATTATCAGATCAACCACAACCAACTTGCCAGACTATGCAATAACTATGCCATTAGAAATAAGTGTCTTATTTTATTATAGGATAAACAACAAACATTATAATCTATCTTCCCTACTATCTGAGACTGCTATTTACTTTCCTTTCCCGTCTTCCCTTATTATGTGTTGTCAGTGGCACTACCGAATTTTATGTTGTACTCATTCAAGAAGGCTAATGCAATTTTTGAATATCACAACAGATCACAACACCAGTGGTTCATGCCTATGAATGTCAAGCTGGGTAATTAGTTTCATAATTTTTAAAAGAATTACTTTTGATTGGCTATGCCTGGAAACAAATTGCAAAAAATCAATCTATACTTTTTATACTAAAATTATCAGCTACATGGTCATGAGTTTCGATATTATATTAGGATATCATGCCTCATTTATAACCTTCTGCAATAACTATGCAACTAGGCATATTAAATATTATTATGAGATATGCAGAGGGCACAACAAATTTGAAATTTTTATCACTACAAATGAAAGAAGAGATTTTTCACATACTGTGCATCCCAATTACTCTGAAGTTTGAAGTTTGAACCTTGTGCAAGTTACTTAGATGTTGTGGATCTCCTATGTCCTCCTCCTTAAAAACACAAAAATTCATATTATTCTCCTTCAACACATAAAAATCTATTTTGGCAAATACATTTTTTTTTGTTAGTTCACAGTCAACAAAGAAAGTGAATAAGCATGATGATGTTATTTTTTGTATTCTAACTATTATGTCTACCTATTATGATCTGGTTTTCGTTAGAGGTAATGTAAATTTCACTTAAAAGAGAAGGGAAATCTTTGCAATTAGTGATAGTGTGATGCCTCATGCTGCCAAGTCTACAGTAACAGTCTTTGATCACTAAATTGCTTCCTTACAACAATAAAATTTGAATTTAAAGAGAATTTAAGCAGTCTCACCACCCAAAAATGACATGCATACTACTCCACTAGCCACTCTAAATATTAGTTGATGGTGCCATCTTCTCTTGTGTGTGAGAGGTCAGACACAAGGCTATGAGAAGTCGGATTAATGCCTGATTAATAACATCATGATTAATGCTACGAGTGCACTAACTATCTTACAAGAGTGCAGGAACCTCACAACCTTGATTCTCTCAATCAATTTTCATGAGGGACATATTCCTACATATATTACAGGGTTTCGACAGCTTAAGATTTTAGCTCTTGGAAAATGTGGCCTTTCAGGCCAGGCTCCCAAATGGCTGCAAAATTGTAAAGAATTACAGGTTCTTAATCTCTTGTGGAATAAATTTACAGGAAGTATTCCTCCTTGGCTTGGCTATTTCAATTTTATGTTTTATTTGGACTTGTCAAACAATTCCTTCTCAGGAGACATTCCCCTACAACTTACCCAGTTGCATAGTCTCACATCAATATAGAGCCTCACAACAACAAATAGAACTTATCTAGAATTAACTCTTCACATCCTAGGACTGTTTTGACCAATGCCATGCTCTAGTGCAATGATATATGAAATTTTGGGTGTTAATAGTGAGTCATACTTGCAAATAAAAGTGTAAAGATAGCTTTGCAAGAAGAGAATCTCCAACTTAAGGTCATTTTCCACTTGTGGATAAAGCAGGTTAATTTTGATTGGTTCTTGATCCAAAATTCCACAACTCAAACTGTAATCTGATAACAACAAAATAAATAAATATGACAAAAATGAACTAGATTCGAATTTCAGTAACTCATGGTAAGTTCAATTGCTTTTTGATCTAAAAATTGGCATCTCGATTGCACTTTGCTTTCACTGGCTTAGAGCCATCTTTACCGTGGATCTACAATATAAAAAAACCTCAAGGTGCAAACCACAACATTTTTTATCCCTCTTGAAAATATACCAGGGAAAAATGCAACTATGATAGTTTTATAGTAGTCATTGTTTAATTATGGTAACAAAGATAAATATTTGTTGGTTCTTTCATATCTTTTATGTTATAGTGATTAAACAAAAGCCACGATGTAGAACTAGATCCACCCACCTAACTATAAAGCAACTTGACCTATCTATTCTCTATGCAATTAAATTAAAGCAAACCGACTGAAGTTTTCTCCTTCGTAAGAAACCTTTGTGGATAATTAGAGAAAACTACAGGAATGGACTTCAATCTTCAATTTATCTTGACAAGATCGCACAAAAATGCCAAACCATTTCACTCAAATTATACTGGCTAGTATGAAGGATCTAAACACAAATATTCAGATGATAGTCTTTCACAAAACAATCATATAAATATTTATCAAGAATGCCCCATAAATTGCCTTGTTATAATATAAACAAGAATTACAAAAAAAATGATATATGGATGTTATTAACTATTTTTGAAATATGAATAGATTAACAAATGTCCATGGTGCTGCAGGGGAAATCTACCAACAATAGTTGTGCATTTTTAGACATATACAAATCAAATAATGATTTGACTTTAAAAAAATCGCAAGATTTTAGCTAAAAATATAAAAGACGAAACTCAATTAGAAAACACCATAATGTATTAATGATAATCACAAAACCATGATCTAGTTACTTTTCTCAAAATACATTTGTCCATATACATGGAATATATTACATTTGTCCCTAAATTTGTCTCCCATACAAAAAACTATAATCGTTGTAAGTTAGGGAAAAATAAAACATTAACAACTTCTTTAGTGAAAGAACCACGCTATGATAGACCCAAGAAAAATGATAACATTCACACACTGGGGACCTATATTGACGATGATCAATGATTTCTGTTGTAATGGACGGTGATCCTATGTCATATTTGACATCTACATATGTGCTTAACAATGCTTTAGACATTATATCATTAGACATCTTTTCAATGTCTGCAAAGTGGTCGATGGTAAAATTTTGAAATTGACAACTGCAATTTATTGCTTCCTTATAAAGGAGTTTTAAATTGTCCTTTCGAACCTGATAGATGCCTTTCATCTGATTTCATATTAGCTCTGAGTTTGTGAAGACTTCAATATCATTGGCATCATGTTGGTTTGCCTCTTTTAGCCCTTAAACAAGGGCAATGTAGTATGCCTCATTGTTTGTCATCATTCCAGGAACTTCTCTTTTTCCATGAAATAGATGATTTGTTGCCATACTGTAAATGACAAATTTAACAACTACTCGATTTGGATTTGGAAAGCATGACACTTCAATGCATAAATGCCACCTTTGCACCATTTTTTACACTTTGAAGACCTGAAAAATAAGATAACAATAAATTCATGTTAAATGAGTAGAAAATTATCTATTTCTTAATATTGAACATGTTTTCCAGTGACATATAATTGAAAAAATTAGTTATCTATTCCTAATCTATTCCACTAACTGCTAATTAATTGAATAGTCATAAACCATTCCATTCTTCTTTCCTTTCATGCCTTTCAAATGTCACCTAATTTTGATGGTGTTTCATATGGAACATTCATTCAGAAAATGTTACTTCTTTGTACATTAGTAGCCATAAATCCCAACAACATTATGAATCTAAATAAAACAACAGGGGCCAAAGACATAAAAAATCAGAATATTCATGCTTGACATGGTGCCAATTAGCATTATGAGTCTATTTATATATGTGTGACTATGAGGCTATAACTTTATCAGTCTATGTCTTCCTGTATTGTTAGGAAGTTTCATTTGTTCAGTATATTTGGCTAGGAATGTGGTCCCTGCCAATTTTGTCTTCAGGTTGTGCTTGTTGTCTCATGTCACCACCCATCATGGAGTGGCAAGCAATTTTTAGAAAAGTGTGATTTGGAAGCAACAACAACATCTCTGAATGATGAACTTCATAAAGAGAATATTGAAAATGGCAACAACAGAAGCAAATGCAAAAGGTGCTTCTTCTAGTCTCTCACTAACTCTGCAACAACTGGCCTCTAAGATTGAAGAGGCTAAGAAAGAGGCTGAAGTTCTTAACTGATTTCTTTTTCCATTGTGATAATTAAGGAAAAAAACTGATTCTAGCTCAGAAGATACTTCTAATAATACATGCTTGACTATGATTATCCATGGCTTTGATAAGCTTTAGCAGCTCTAACCCGTGACTCCTGAAATACCCTTTCTCATCTTCTCTTAAGATAGTAGACAATTCCAAGACTGCTAACAAAGTACAAGAGAAACTAAAGCACAAGAAAAATCATGGACATGGTTGTATCCTCCTTAAAAGAAGGAAAATCCTAAAGAGGAAAGCATAACTAGTGTTAGCAGTGTTGAAAGTAACTATATTACCAATAAAGGTGAATGAAGTTGGCTAAATTTTAGAGAACATGATGGTATTATCAAAGAAGGGGACACCATAAGGCAACAACTTGTTGTAGCAAGCAGTGTAAACTCTCTAAAGTTGGTTGGTAAAAATGATGGGCCCCACATATTGAACAGTTCTAGCATCCCAATCTCTACTAGTGTTGTATGTGATGCTTATGGAAAATACGGTGAACCTATTGGCTATTTCCTACTTCGGGAAGGTAATAAATGGGGAAATTCATGGAAAATATATTCCTTCAGATGTAGATAGAAGTGTATGTAAATTGCACATTATTCATAGTACATTGACCCACAAGTGTATTCTGGATGGGCATTGCTATGCATTTATTAGGCCATCTCTCTCTAACCAGTGGTATATGCTTGATGATGAAAATGATACCGGGAGTAGGAATTCTAAGAAATGTACTTTGATTTTAACAAAGAGAGAGTCAACTAAGGCCCTTGCAATGGTAGGGTTGACTGTTGTTGGTCAAATCATTATGGTGTGTTTCTTTCCAAAGGTAAGTTGTTGAATGTAAGGGAAACCAACAATAAACAGATCATGGAAAATGTTGAGATTCAACATATCAAGAAAATCCTTGTTTTGCAACATGAAAAGGAATATGGTAGTATCAAATCTCTGAGATATAACCATCTTATGATTATGGCATATCAAGATCATGATGGTTCACACATCAAAGGATTGTTAATAAACTTCATACACTCTTTCTGGTCATCCCTACTCAATACTCCCTCATTTATTGTTGAATTCATTACTCCTATTGTCAAGGCAACCCATAAATATGGGAGGGTATTGTATTTCTATACCATGCCTGAGTATGAATCATGGATAATTTTTTTGGATTGATTAGCATCAGGATGGACCATAAAGTGGCTGAAATTTCGAGCTGGGAACTTATTTGGACCAGATTGACAACCTTATCAAGTACAACAGCTTTGTAAACAAGGAACTATTCTTACTTTCCACCGTTGATTTGAAAAGATCCACCCCATCCATGGTTGATGGTTTGAAACAAGGACAATGGAAAATACTATTTTTTTCTTTCAAAATAAATTTTGTTACGCAAGTGAAGGTGGCTTAATTCTTGGGTTATGTCTTAGAGCATTCTACTTACCATCACAATGAGAAGATTCTTGCTAACACAATTATTGGAATGACACAAGATTTTGTTGGGAGTAACAACATCAACCTTCTTGTTCCACTTGGATAATTAAATAATACAAAATTGAAGGTCCTTTTACCTCTTCCTTAGTGCTTATTTTTACAAGCTATCCTTGATTCTCAATTGTGATCCTAGTGACAATCAAAATTTGGTTGGCTGAATTTTTGTCTCCTATTTAGGGAAAATTGATAGAAAATAATGGTGGTGGCTGTACACCGTGGTTGTCATGGCTACCCTTAAATAACCTACTAAATGGAGCTCTCTCTAGCTCAGACCATTGGATGAATTTGCCCCCTTCTTACAATACACTTACAAATGAAACCTGGGTCTCAAGGAATCGTATTCTAGTGCCACTTTCTTGCTCGTTACTATGCTTATCTATAAAAACACCATCAAATAAATGCATTAGAAACATTCAAATTGGTGTCAAAATTGATGACATAAAATTTCTTAAAATTTACTTTGCAGGAAGCCCTTGAAGCAAATGATATTTGTTGCTCTCAATAATTTTGGGATTTTTTCACAGTTTCATAAGTTGTGTTCTCCAAGTCTGATTCAAATAGTTTTTCAATGCAAGAAAAAAAACTTGGGAGAATTCATTTTTTTATGAACTCTGAATTCTCTTACTGGACAGATGAATTTGCTGGATCTTTTGTGAGTGGTAAAGAGATGATTGAAATTGTAGGAGATTGTTCCCAATCAGGAGTATTAAAATCACATGGCCATAGAGCCATCAGAACACTGGTGCATTTCCTGTCAGCAAGGCTTGAATATTTCGTGAACGAATTTATGCTTGTGTTATTTGAATTAGGATTCTTATATTTTCTAAATCAATCGAGGCAAAAGAATTGGCCATCAAAGTTTATTCTAAAAAAATAATTAGAAATCAAGAAGGTAAGATAAACCAATGTGTTAGCTGGTAAAGATAAAGGTGTTTTTTAGATCACTACCTTTGGTTAATATAAGTTTTGATGTATCAGGAATCTAGCCATCTCATTTGATTGTGCTAGTGAGATTTTCTTTAATCAACATGCTGTGATGCATGATTTAGCCTTGCGTTTGGAGAGCTGGGATAGTGCCATCCATAAGAGGCTTTTCATGCCTCCTGCCAAAGAGGATGGTATTCCCACAAAATGGTTGGCACTAGAGCATACATCTAAGGTTCAATTTGTTTCAATTCATATAGGTCATCCCTGAAACTTAGTTTCTTTTCCCTGCATAAGGATTGAATAATTATTTGTTCAATTTACTAAATTTTCAAATTTAATAAGGAAGCATTTTTATCAGCATAGCGTCTCAACTTTCTGACTTTTACATTTTTGAGACATTACTCTAGGTTCAATGGAAGAACAAGATTGGTTCAATGCCCATCAAATTCCGTTCTTAACCTCAAAACTAAATTTTGGACGCCAGGCTGTAAACTCTAATTTTTTCAATTTCTAGCTTTCTTGTAACATTATTGACATAACCAAATGCTAATGAACCTTTGTGTTGTCTGTAAATAATTGATTTTCTTCCAGAATTGTTGCGCACTGACTATTGCTGAAACTTGTAGATACACCATAAAACAAACTACAAATGATGTGGTGTACAATTGTGATGGCTGGACTAACTATGAAGTTGTCACAATTGTGCATCTATGCGCAATTGGATAGTGATCTTGATTGGGCAAAAGAAACTCTTTAATTCAAAGAGACAGTAAATTGAAATTATACAAACTTTGTGCATATTTCCAATTGATTTATTCCTAATTTCCCAGTATATTCCAATTATATATATTATGTGACTATTATGCATCTTGAATATTCTCATTTTTGTTACTATTTGTGCCATTTTCAGATGGGTTCTTTTTTGATAAATGACCTTCCATACCACATAAAAATCACATTGGGATTTTTCTTAAATACAACAAATGAATTGCTTGTTGAATTCGTTAAAGATCAAGAGCTAGATATGATAACCATATTAAAAGGTAACTTATGTGTTATGGTAGATATGAAATTTTGTACAGGGATTAGTTTAATGGTATGTTATTAGTATTTCTACTTTACTTTAACTGATGTACCAAGAATTCAATTGATAGTACGTGGAAAATCCATTTTGGGATTTTTCATTTGAAAAAGAGAAAAAGAATAATGTAGGGCAACAATTGGCCTGTTTCAACTTTAGATAGAATAACGTATTCTATGTTCCCCGCAATTCATCCATTTGGTGCTTAAATTTTAACCAGACACAAGAAATCAACCATATACTAATAACATTAATAACCATTTAAACTAATTCCTTAATCTTTCTTTGTTCTATATCTTACATATGTACATTTGGATCTCCTTATCTTCTGTCTGTGCATGCATTTATTTGATTTGATCTATTTGTAAGACGTCAGGCCCGATGCTGAAAGGTAATGTAAACTCATGCAAGTCTGTGTTGTTATGAAAAACAAAATCTTCAATGTGAGTGTTTTAGAAGTGATCAGTTACATTTCATTGACAGGCTACCTGAGCAAGGCATAAGAAGCCTGGAAGTACCACCATCATCAAGCATTAGGGAATATCTAACATCTCATAAATTATGCTTCAGGAGTATATCTACTATTCCTTCTCCCACAACCAAAAGGTAGTTTTTTTTATTGTGAGCGGTTTTGATTTCAGCTTTGCAACTTCCAGGTGCATAAATTGGGTTTTAGCAAAATTTATTTGTAGTTCAAATTGGGTTTAGTTTTGATTTCACATCAGGCTGGGTTTAGTTTTGACCAGGATAGAAGGGAAGATGGGAATCATAATTGGTGCAACCAACGACATTGGAAAGACCAGAACTCGACCCTTTGCAGCGCATGACGCTCGGATTCTGATGGCAGACATGCAAGACACGCAGAATATGGCAGAGGAATTGGGCAATGGATCTGAGTTTATCTTCTACGATGTGAAGAAAGAAGATGAAGTAGCGACTGCAGTGGAGATGGGGGTTTCAATGGGGGAAGGCAGAGTAGACTGGTACACCATTGGCGCATATATCAACCCAGGAAATCTTGTTCTTCATGTCGGGGGTAATCAATTTTTCAACATCACAGAGAAGGCAGGTTTCATGGAGATGAGGCATTCGAAAGGACTTACTGTTCAGGAGTTTCGGAGGCCCAAGGAACTCGAGTAGTTCTGGAGGACGATGAGTTCTGGAGAAGCACGGGCACGAGGAGTTCTGGATCGGCAGGGGCGCGGTTATGTTTTTCACCAAGTTTTGAATTAAAATCATAAATCGCCCACCTGCCACCCTCATTGCTGCATTAACGAGTAGAGTAGTCAGCTGGACGGTGGGGGCTGTGACTTGATCGAATCTTGCTAGATTCTGATTATGACGTATTTTGACAGTCACATCAGCGTTGCGGGTTGGAGGATTGCCGGCTGGAGCTTGGAGGATTGCCGGCTGGAGCTAGAGGTTCTTCCGGGTGAGAACCGAAACCAGACAATTCCTCTGCCTGGCAAGACGACTTCATTTTTAATTTTTAATTCTATATTATATTATATGCGGTGTGGTTGTGTTATTGAGTAAATTCATGTGTATTATATGATGTGGTATTTTAAAAATATGAATTATCTGGTATGTAGTTAATATGATATAATATTCGTTAATTTTTTATATTGAAATGTGTATAATAATAATAATAGGAACAATTTTGACTCGCAAGTTAGTGTTTCAAACTCTGTAAACCCCTTATAATATTTAACCACCATGAACATTTTAGGGATTAAATTGAGACCCTATGTATGAGACTTGGAATGAATTTTCTAGTGTTTATCTAACGCTTTGAAAGTTTCTTTTGGATTATATATTTTATGTCATAACTTAATTTATTTCAACTTATATATTCAAAATTTTCAACAAGTTAGATTTGGCATGTTTTTTTAATGATTTTGTGAATTTGCAAGACTTTTTTATGAACTTATATTTGTTACATTCCATTATATATTGAATATTATATGAATTAAGTGATTGGTTTTTTTATAAAATAGAAATTAGAAACATATTAATAAAATAGTTATAATAAAATTTTAAAAAAGCGTTGTATACAAATGACATCTAACCAAATAAGTATATTTCAAAAGTTAAAATATGTCTATGTGGATATGGCTATCTGTTGATAAATTCCATTACAATAATATACAAAATTTCTTAGATATGAATACATATTAGAAAACTTTTAAGATCTTACATACTAAACAAAATATATTTGGTTGTGCATCAAAAGTTCGGAATATTACCCATTATGTTTTTTATTCCTTTAATTGTATCCTTTGGTGAAGGTTGAGCAAGATGACCTTGTTGTTGTCAACAATGTTGAGAGTTTGGCTTAGGAATAAATTGTCCCCAATGATTAACAAACAAATTTTTCATGGGAAGAGAATCTGCCCTAGGCATTCGTTTAGTTTGACATTGTTGCTAACAAAAATATTTAACTTCCAAATCGAGGGAAGAATTAATTTTTTTTGTATTAAAGAAAATATCCTATGATAATTTCCACTTTAAAATTATTGTTGGTGTCTTGTTGACCTCTTTTCTTAGTGAGGGAATGAAAGAAGATCTCTAGATTTCAAATCTACAAAAGTACTATGAAAGTGATACAAAGTCTGCCTCATGTACCACAAGAATTGCCCCCCGCAGTCACCTTGCGGTCCCTAGGAAAGGAGACTAAGGTCAACAACCCGTGATTAGAAACCGAGAAGAATAGTCGTGGGTGCGATACAACAATAGGAGAGAGGGTATCTCTCTTTCTTTATCTTCACACATCCTCATTCTTAACTCCTATGTTAGAGGAGCTTTCCCAGACAACCTAGCGACACTGGATTTCCACTCATTAATAAAATTCTATATTTACAGTTTAAGTGGCCTTGGAGAGTTTACTCTCCACACACCTATTCCAATGCCCTAAATGCACTAGACGTGTTGATGTTACTATGATAAAAAGAAAAAGTCTAGTTCATTTTAATTTTAAGCACTCATTTTAGTTGGTTGTTATTTAGGACACATGGAAATGGAAGTGCAACTGATGGTGTCATGGCTCAAAAGAAATCAGTAGAAAACCTAAGCTACATGAAAATGCAACTCTTTTTCTTCGATGAAAAGTGATTTCTACAAAGGTTACACGAGAAAATTTATAAAGAACAACTATTTTTCTTTTCCTTTTAAGCACTCACACATTCAAAACCTACCAAAAAAGACTAAATGATGTATAAAATGCATCTACCCTAATTCACAATAGAATGTAAAAGCAATATTCAAGGAAAGGCTCAAAGATGAACCAATGTGATCACAAAGGAAAAGGCCAATTCAACATACAAGGAGAAGCAAATCCCAAAATAAAAATCACTCCTCAAAGAAAAAAGACTCTTAACCATTAAAACAAGAATTCACACATTTTCCAAAAACTCAAAAGACTACAAAGCCAAAAAATAAAAAAAATTAACACAAAGAAAATGTTTTTCTTTATCTTTTAGAGATTTAAAGAAAAAAAAGTTCAAAAAGTGAAACTAAGCAACAATTTCAAGACCAAAAACATGAAAAATACTAAAATCCCACTAGTCACAAATAATCACAATGACAAAAGACTTGAGAAAGGTAAGAGACTTCAAATTATTTGGATAGAAAGATACAAAAGACTCTGAAAACTAGAAATATTCTAGAGAATTGAAATCTCCCATTCATCCAAGAATCACAATCCCTTTTCGAAAACAAGGAAGATAAAGTAAAATAATCCAACTTCTAGGTAAATTAAAGACTGAGTTATCAACAAGAAATAAGACCTGTTCTAGAAGCACCGAACATCCAAACACTTCACCAAGAAGATTTGGAACCCAACTTTAAGCACAAAAAGCCCTAAATAATATAAACCCTAGGTTGACATTGACATTTCTCAAGCAATATGAAAGACACCAACAACATCATACATCAAGGTGATTCCATGCATCACAAACATCAATAAATCATAAATAAATTTGGTCAAGAACTCAACAAAAGCCAGAAATGATTTTTTTTTTTTTTTTTTTTTTTTTTTTGCAGATATATATGCGACTTTTTAAATATAGTCTCACATGTATACGCGACTGTGTCTGAAGAGACATGCATATACACAATTTTATTTGGAAGAAACTGCATATATATGCTATTGTTTATAAGAAAAAACAGATAAATGGAAAACTAAGGAAAAACTAAAAAATAAATCCTAGACCTAAAATATTAGGGTAATTGACCAAATTATTGGAGACTCAAGAAGGCTAGAAAAAGCCAATAAACAACAAACTAAACCTAGATCAAAGTAAAACAACCCTTCTAGAAAAGACTTGATGGTATTCCCTAGCGGAGTCACCAATTCTGTTGGGAGGAAAAGTTCCCTGGAGGAAAGGGTTGAAAGCCTCAACAAAGAAGGATAAGATAATCAACAAAGAGCACTCAAACAAGCATGCCAAGCATACAAATTATCAAACATGGATTTGGAGACATACTTGGAGGCCTATGTTTGAAGATGTTCCCATAGGGTCAAAACCCTTTGCTTCTTCCAAGATGTGAAGACCTGAAAAATAATAACATAAGAATATACATAATAAATAATTCAATGTGCATAGATATTAATATGTTATATTATCATATAAACCATCATTCATAATATGACAACATATACTGGGAACAAGACGTGAGCTTCTTTATTGATTAGCAACAGTAAGTACAGGAAAGATACAACCTGATCCAGGCCAAAGGCACTGACAAAGCCTTCTTCTGAATCTGTCCAACCCAAGCCACGAAGAAAACCTCTCTAATAGGTGCAAGTAGATGCTAGATAAGGATGTTGAGCATCTACGCAAAGGAAACTAGGGTTTCCTAGAGACTAGGAGTGCAGGAGGCACGGGAAAAAAACCTTATCTAGGATAAATCGAGTATAATTCCAATATCAGTACTCTTGTATCAAGTAGGCCTACTGAAGGAGTGTATATATACTGCCTCAAGTTTGTTATTTCAGTTAGGCCACTAGATCCTGTAGGTGGGATCCTGGTAAAACTCGTAAACCCCGCCCAAAAAAATAGGATTTTACTTTATTTTTTCATATTTTAAAAGGTATACATGGCTGTAGGGTTATGTTACCCAGATATGTAGGCAATTTAATATGGGCAGATACATGTATGGAATTTGAGATACTATTTTTTAGTATAAAGTCAAGTCTACCTAGGAAAAGGGACTACCTAGAGCCATAAAAGAGCATCAGGGTCTACATGAGTGTTGAATGATGATGATGGTGATGATATATATATATAATATATATAAAATATATATTATATATATATTATACAGAGAGAGAGAAGAAGAGAGGAAGAGAGAGAGAAGGGGATGGGGGATGGAGAGTCAGAGATAGAGGGAGAGATGGATGCTTTTGTGAGCTCTCTACTACTTTTGTGTCTCTTTCTCTTCCATGTGATGCATATGATTTGTTAAGCTTACTTGATGTTCCATCCTATTAGTGAGTAATGCATATTGTTTTATGGATAAATTCCTTTTGCAAATAGAAGTAATCTCCCTAGATCTAGTGGCTTAATCTCAAAACAACCAAGATAAAACTGAAACGCTTTTCTTAGAGATGTTTGGAATATGGAAGGAATACCTACTTGGAATATGTTTTAAGCTTCCTCCTCCTCTTGACTTGTTAGCTCCAACTACAATTCCAATTTCTTTAAGTGGAACTTGCAAATCATCCAAAACAAGAAAGAGAACCAAAACATACAAATAACATATAAAACCAACTCTAAACAAGAAGTCAAGGATTCATGTTCTACATATGCATAAATAAGACATAAGTATAGGAGAAACAATGCATTTTTGTATTAATACAAGTAGGAAAATATTATAATCCTTGTAGGTCTTGACATTGTAGATCTCTTCCAACTATCTTATCCTTCATTTTACACAATAGTAAGCCTTCAATCAGACCTCAGGCACATGGATGGATTATGGAGTTCTAGACACAAATGAGAAACATAAGGGTATAATTTAAAGTCTCTAGATGCGAACCCAGACTCTATGGGAGATAGTGAATTTACAGGGTAAAAAAGGTGGTTTTGGATTTACTATTCTAGGGTTTAGATCCACATAGTGGGGAGGTAAGTTCTAGGAGATAAGAGATAAGACCAAAATATTAGGATTTCAAGATCTGATCCATCAATAAATGGTTAAAACCACTTCCGAAGCTTTTAGAGAGAGAAACCTCAAAATTAATTTTTCATTTTTACTCAATTCCAGTTATGATCACACTTTTTGGGAAAATAACTTGCACTGGACAACATAGTATCTATGTGTGAAACCTATGTCAATGCAGTTTGTCTTGAAGTTATGTGCGATGACCCACAAAATTAGGGTTTTTAGCCAAGGTAATCCAGGATTCTTGTAACTTCTTGAAAGGGAATGAATTTGGATTTGTAGGGGATGATTGGAAAGTGTCAATGGATGATGATAGATTTAGGTTTAGGCCCATTTTCTTGGATGCAACAAAATGACATGTAACATATTTCCCCCTAAATTATGAAGTCAGAAGTTGTAGATGAGGACTAAAGTGCTTTATCATGTGAAAAGTATGGATCAAATTGAGATCATCAATTAACTGTTACAATACATTATCATCATGATATCATCATTGATTTAGGTATAACCATACTCAACATATAAGCCATTTTACATGTATAATGATCAAAATCATGTCCATTGATTACATATAGTGGACCCATGTTTGGATGAATTTATGAATGACCATAGCCATCATATTGTGTAGATCTTTGTATGAATCCTAAAATTGTAGCCCAAATGGATGAAACTAGTTCCGGGGTATTCTACCTCATCACTTGATAGTATGAGTCTAACCATGTGAATAGATGTGTTGGAGTTGAAAACGGTAGACACAATTTGATTACCGACCAATAATGAAAATTGTTAACAAATGTGAGAGGAACCACCAATAATGGTAATGGATCTCAAGGCACTACATCGTAATCTATGAGGTGTGAATAAATGAGATGAAGTCAAAAACCACATAAAATCTCTCAGTCAAAAACCAATGATGAGAATGTGATGCCTAAAGTGAGGATACTTGCCTTGAGGTATGAAAGTTCCAGGGAAATGAAGGGAGTTTCTAAGACAACTTGCTGATGTCGATAGAAAGCAACTCATCGAAGGAGGGCCTTAAAGTAACCCCATCAATGAAACGAAATGGGTATCAATATTTGATATATAATGTCATGATTTAGAGCTGGTTCATGGGTGGCATATGTGAAATAACGCTTAAGATATTGTAGCAGATGTTAACTAAGGTTGGAATTCTCTTGAACATAGCGACAACACTTTTAGGGATTTGGAAGCATTGACTCAAATACCCATCATGAAGGTTTTCAATGGGGCGTGATCAACAGAGAGGCAAATGAATTCCCCAACCAAAAGAAATCATAGAGGATAAAGAGTGCCATGTTCAAGAGTGACTCTCTTCCATAAATAGGTTTCATGTATGATTTTCCCAATTTCTTGAACATTTCTGGCAAGTACCTCTTTATTTTTGACAATCTTGAGGAGTATAACATATGCTTGATCTATAGTTTCATTCATGGGATGAATCCTTCGATTATTTTTAACAAACCTTGAGAAGGAGTGTCTTGGTCTAATCATAATTGATGAGTGATACCTTTTTTATGTTTTTACGAGTCCAATGAAGGTGTAACTCAACCTTTTTTTTTCATATTTAGATAGTTTGGAAAAGAGGTAGAAAACAGAACTCCAAGAGGTTCCTTTTCATAAATTTACTCCCTTGGGCCTGAAAAGAAATAAAAAAATACCGAGGAAAACATTTTAGCCATGTTTGACTAAAGTATTCCTTTCTCGTAATTAGTCCATCCAGTCCAGAAAAGGGCTAAAATTATACTGGGAAGATTTCATTTCATTTACTTTAATGTGTTCGAAAGAGACAAGTGTTATTTTTTTTCTTCATATTTTGGTAGTTTAAAAAGAGCTTAAAGAAGAGTTCACCTAGAGGAAAAAGTGGTATGAAGGGTAGCAACTGATTCCGGTCATGGTGGAACTACTCGAAACATATATAGGTTAAGAGGCATACTATTAATACCACTCATCGCAATCATTCCTCATGAAAAGTTAAAACACCAAGTGAAATCAAATGATTGGCCAAGTAGGTGGTGACAATGGAATGATAAAAAAAGGTTCATATTGTAGAGATATGTTGATAAAAAGTGGTTTTTGAGAGAATAGGTTTCATTTTTACATAAGATTGAAAAAAAGGAAATTTTTTTCTTGAAAGTTGTTTCACTTTTACACAAGCTTGAAACATGGAAAAACTGTGTTTGAGATAAATACATTACCCCCAACATAATGTTAGAGCCATGCCCCCTAGCTTCATTTCATCTACCAAATCTTCTCATGGAATTAGATAGGTTGTTGATGACTGATAGAAACATGTTCACCAGGAAGAAAGGAAGAGGATCATGTGAGGATGAAATGAAGTTGTCACAGAAAAATAAATATGTTCATGGGTTTGTTTCATTATTATGCGAGCTTGAAACATAGAAGAAACTATACATGTGGCGACCTATTTCATTTTTTAATGATCTTGACACAAGAAAATGAACTCTTCTCATAGCACCTTGATTGTGTCCCCCAAGAGGCCATGGCTTCTAATAGGTTCTAATCAGATGGGGGAACAACACTTTGGAAGGGATACATATCAAGGGATCCAATAGAAAGACCAGGGTCTAATTCCCCCAGTAAATGATTCACTAGATCACCTACTGGATCTAGGTTATAAGAAGTAGAGAAAACAGTGAAAGAATTTTCTTCATCAGTAGGTGCACGCATGGGATAGGTTGCCACCTAATTAACATGTGGCTGGGGAGATACTACTTGAATATTTGGAAAATTTAGGGAGTTTGGATAATTTACAGTCAAATTAAGACCAACGAATGAACATTGGTCGATAATCACAATTTTTCTATCACGCGGGAAAGATATCATACAAATGAGTGTGGACATGACAACACCCATGTCATAAACATAATATCCCCCTAGGATAAAATTGAAATCCAAGGGGTATAAGAATAGCATAATTTCAAAACATACGATTTTTTCTTTCAAGGTAATAGGTAGCTGGGGAAAGATCCCTAAATGTTGAGTGGTCCTTCTTTTAAAATCTAATAGATTCTGGGTAATGGACACAAGCTGAGGAGAACCCTAAGCTTGCCAAGAAGTCAAGGATAGAATGCTAACTAAAGCACCCTCATCTACAACAATATGGTATATGTTCTTATTCCAAGACCAACATGATTTGGAACGACATATAATAAGGGAGGAAAGGATTTGTCAATTAATTCCAATCAAAGGAAATTACCTGATTACTTGGAGGGGGTTCCATGAAAACATGATAAATTCCCCCTTATTCAATACAATATGAAGAAACAAGATTAACCTGAGTGGTATGAATGTCACTTTGTAAGAGGAGAGTGGGATCAACTGAAGGTGGAATCAGGTCAACCACTTTCTCAACCAATGGTTGGGCCTTAGGAATAGACTCATTCAATTCACGTTCAGAGAGAGTTAGATTGGCTATAATCAAGTCAATCATTTCATCAACTAATGGAGGATTGGGGGAAAACTTTTAGTATCCAGTTGGAAGTCAATGCTGAGAAGAAGTGAGTTTTTCCAACACCTTGGATGCTTCATCCATATAAGGGAAAAGGTGAATTGAATGATTCCCTTCACATAACCTACAAGGAAACTTAGCTATTCCCTTTTTACTCGGAACCTTATTATCACTAGTTGATGATTTGTCACTAGCATGATCTCTATAGGTCGACGACAAGGGCTGATGTGAGCCTATGGAACATACTTCTAATACTCTGGGAATTCCAGGGAAATATCTAAGAAGATAGTTACCCTTACAAAGATTGCAAGGGAATTTATATTTATGCGGCTTATTGGAACGTTTGTCAACATTAGTTTGATTCGTAGCAATGGTTGCTTTGTTTCCCTCATGTTTATTTGGCTTCTTCTTCTTAGCCTCTTGGTTGCTAGAACATATACTTTCACTATGCAAGGAAGAAGAAAGGAAGGAAGACACAATAGGTGATGAAGGAAAAGTATCAAATTGAGGATCAACTTGGGGTTGATGCTATTTAGGTGGAGGACACAGTTGTGAATCAATTTCAACATTTGGAACCAAATAGTTTGAATAAAACCAAATTGGTAAATCCATCGTGAATCTTAGAAGGGACAAAGTAGCCATATAAGAATCACTAATATTTCCAAAAGGAGGAAAAGGACTAGGATTCTTGTCAAAGGGGTTTCCTTGAGTGGAAAATTGCAGAACTGTTTCTGTCGGACTCAACCTAAGGTCTACTAAGGAGTAGAAAGTGAGTCAATTAATTGATTTTGACAAGTAAAAACAAATAAATAAAAAAGTGGTAACTACGCATATAAGGATTACCAAGCCACTATGAATTTCAATATACGATTAAGTATGTGCAGGTAATGTCCATGAATTTTGTGTTTGGTGTATCACAGTTAACAAGGTGACCAACTCGATTACCTATGAAAGGTTTACAACCTAGTGGCGAATTCCAAAATATACCCGGAGGTAGGTGGACATGCAGTTCATAGTGGTGTTTTCTAATGCATAATTTTATGATGGGGGCATCCTTATATACTCATTTTACATGGTGCATTGTCCTATATACCAAAATGTACATGGAAGAATGTTCTTATATACTCTGATGTACTACGCATATAAGGATTACCAAGCCACCATGAATTTCAATATATGATTAAGTATGTGCAGGTAATGTCCATGAATTTTGTGTTTGGTGTATCACAATTAACAAGGTGACCAACTCGATTACCTATGAAAGGTTTACAACCTAGTGGCGAATTCCAAAATATACCCAGAGGTAGGTGGACATGCAGTTCATAGTGGTGTTTTCTAATGCATAATTTTATGATGGGGGCATCCTTATATACTCATTTTACATGGTGCGTTGTCCTATATACCAAAATGTACATGGAAGAATGTTCTTATATACTCTGATGTACTTGGAAAACCAACCATCCCTAAGATGTAACACTGACAAGTAACGACAACTCCTACGTCTAGAGATGTTGAGACATGTATTCTAGCCTATACCACTAAATGTGTCTTTAATGTTTCAAACGATCCTTAGTTTAAATGAGCTTTCAATTTCAAGGATCAAAATGAATTCACCTGAACTCCTAAAATGCAACTAGCATGAGAAAATGAACTCTTTTCATTCAATGAATATCTAACTAAAGAAGGGAAAGAGTTTCAAACAATGATCCAGAAAACAAGAACTTCCAAGCAAGATATTCAATTTTACTATTCCAATTCAAAAGTTCAAAGGCCTAATGCATGAGAAAATGGAAATTTTATTTTCTTTCCTTTTTAAATTTTCAAAATGAAGAAAAATGAAAATATGGCAAGATTATAAAATCATAAACAATTCAACCAGATCACTACTATAAATCGATAACCAAGCCAAATGATTAAAACCTTAATTGATAAGAAAAAATAAAAATAAGAAAAAATTCATAAAAAAGACAATCACGCTCAATTTCAAACAAGTGTTCACTTTATAAATACCTTGCATATACTAGAGACCCGGAAAGACACTGCAAACAAAAAAAATCAAAGCAAGGCAAGGAAGTACAATTTTTTTGCATTTACATGATCATCACACCAATATGTAGAAACCAATGAGAGTTGTTGCATGTATAGAAGGGGGCAAGTACACTGGGATGCTCTGTATCATAACATAAAGTACAATGGGACTAATTTTGCTAAAAACAAGCAAAGAAAACCATAACCAAGCTCAAAGTCAAGCTTACCTAAGTCTAATAACACTTTGAATATGGCAAAAAGAGTTGATTTCAGAGGTCCTAAAAGGCTACGAAATGAAAACCAATAAAGAAAATTTCATTCCCCATTGGAATCACCAAGTTACTTTATGGATAATTCCTTTTCGGATAGAAGAAATCCCAGAGTAGTGGTTTAATTAGAAACAACTAAGAAAAAATTGCAATGCTCTCCTTGGATATTTTTGAAATATGGAAGGAATACCTACTTTGATTTTGATATAAGCTTCCTCCTTCTCTTGACTTGTTAGCTCCAACTCCGATTCTAATTTATATAAGTGGAACCTTCAAATCATCCAAAAAAAGAAAGAGAACCAAAACATATAAATAACATATAAAAATAACTCTAAATAGGGAGCCAAGGATTCATGTTCCACATGTGAATAAATAATACATGAGTATAGGAGAGACAATGCATTTTTGTATTAATAAAAGCAAGAAAGGATTACAAACCTTGTTGGTGTTGACCTTGTAGATGTCTCCCAATTACCTTGTCCTTTCTTTGCCATAATAATAAGCCTTCAATCATAGATCAAGCACACGGATGGATTATGGACCTCTAGACACAAATGAGCAACATAAGGGCATAATTTAGAGTCTCCAAAAGCCAACCCAAACTCTATGGGAGACAGTAAATTTATAGGGTAAAAGAGGTGGTTTTGGATTTGTCATTCTAGGGCTTAGATCCACATAAGGGGGAGGTAAGTTCTAGGAGATAAGAGATAAGACCTCAATATTAGGATTTCGAGATCTGATCCACTAGTAAATGGTTAAAACCACTTCCAAATCTTCTAGAGAGAGAAACTTCAAAATTAATTTTTTATTTTTATTCATTTCTAGCTACCATAACACTTTTTGGGGAAGTAACTTGTGTTGGCTAGTGCAATATTTATGTGTGCAACCTACATCAACGTAGTTTTTCCTGAAGGTAAATGTGATACCCAAAAAATTAGGGCTTTTAGCCAATGTAATCCAAGATTCTTATAACTTCTGGAAAGGGAATGCTTTTGGATTTGTAGGGGATGATTGCAAAGTTTCAATGGATGATGATAGATTTGGGTTTAGGGTCATTTTTTTGGATGTGAAAATATGAACTGTATTAGATTCCCCCCTAAAGTACAAATTTAGAATCTTCGATTGAGGACTAAAGTGATTTACCATCTGAAAAGTTTGGATAAAGAATTGACTCATTGAGATAAACATTTGACTATTACAACACATTATCATCATGATATCATCAGTGAGGTAAGCATACCCATACTCAACATATAAGCCATTTTATATGTACAATGATCAAAGTCACATCCATTGATTACATATAGTAGATCCATGTTTGTATGACTTTTTGTATGACCATAGCCATCATACCTTGTAGATCTTGTATGAATCTTGAAATCACAGCTGAGATGGATGAAACTAGATCTAAGGCCTTCTACCTCATCACTCAATAGTATGAGTTTTGCCATGTGAATAGATGCATAGGACTCAAACATGTTAGACACCATTTGAATCGCCCAATAATGAAAATTTTTAACAGATGCGAGAGGAACCCCCAATGATGATAATGGCTCTCAATGAACTACAATGCAATCTATGAGGTGTGAGTAAAGGAGTTGAAGTCAAACACCACAAAAAATATCTCAGTCGAAGGTCAATGACGAGAACCTGATGATGAAAGAAAGAAGCATTAGGGGAATTTTGAGTTATAAATGGGCTTGCAAGGAAATTATAAAATAATAGTGGAAATAATAAAATAAGATTAGATTACGTCAACAAATTTTAGAGGGAAAAAAGGAAAACTATTTTTTCAACTTGTATATTCAACGTATGTCCCTATGGTTTTACTCAAATTTCGAATGGCCACACTCGTTAGATGCAGAATTTGATTCCTCATCCAATGTTCCATACTTTCGATGGACCCTGCTACATGAAAAATGAGAAATACATGAAAAACTGATTACAATCACGTTTTTTCATGTATTTCTCATTTTTTCATGTAGAAGGGTCCATCAAAGTAATGCAACATGGTACTCCTTGGATTAGGACTTAAATTTTGCATCCAATGAGTACTCCCACTCGAAATTTGAGTAAAAACTTAGGAGATAAGTTGAAAATACGAGTTGAAAAAGTAGTTTTATTATTTTATTATTTTTAATCTTTTTACTTTTTTACTCCAAAAGTGGTGAATCATCCCCCATGGTTAACATCATCATCTTGAATCCTATTGGTTCTTATAAAGTCTATTTTGGTTGTACATTTTTCTTAGGAGGCCCATCTTAGACCAAAAATTCCCTAATGACTTGCCATTAAGATTTGCAATTCCAAGGCATTGAAGGGAGTGTGTAAGTAAACTTACTAGGTAATGTGTTGATGTCGATAGGAAGTGAACTGTCACAGGAGGGCCTTAAATTGTCCCCCATAAATGACATGAAATGAGTATCAATATTTGAGACAGAATGTGATGATTCAAAGATGGTTTAGGGGCAGTAGACATGAAATAGGGCTTAAGGTATTGTAGCAAATGTCAAATTAGGGTGGGCTTCTCTTGAACATATCGACGATACTTTTATGGAGTCGAAAACATTGAATTGAAGACCCATTATGAATGATTTCAATGAGGTGTGATTAACTGAGAGGCCAACAGAGTCACTAACCCAAAGCAGTCATGGAGGTGAAAGAGTGTCTGTTCAAGAGTGACTCACTCCCATAAATAGGTTTCATGTATTATTTCCTAAATTTTCCCACTGTTTCTAGGAAGTACCTCTTTAGTTTTGATAAGATTGTGGATGATAACATGTGATTTATCTATAAGTTCATCCTTCAAATGAATCCTTTTAAGTATTTTTAACAAATCTTGAGGAGTAGTTTGGTCTCGTCATGCTTGACGAGTGCTATGTTGTTTATGTTTTTACGAGTCCGCGAAGGTGTAACTTGTATTCCTTTCCATATTTACATATTTTGAAAAAGAGGTAGAAAAGAAAACTCCAAGAGGTTCCTTTTTGTAAATATAGTCCCTTGGGCCTGAAAATTCATAAAACGATACCCATGAGAACCTTTTATCCATGTTCGACTAAAGTATACCTTTTTCGTAAATAGTCCATCTAGTCTAGAAAATGGTTAAACTTATACTGGGCATAAGTCCTTTCATTTACTTTAACGAGTTTGAAAGAGACAAGTGCCGGAAATCTTTTCATATTTTGGAAGTTTGAAAAGAGCTTAAAGAAGAATCCACCTAGAGGAACGAGTGGTATAAAGGGTAGCAATTGGTTTTGGTCATGGTGGAATTGCTTAAAACATATAGAGGTTAAGAGGTAGGCTAATAGGACCACTCATCAAAATGATTCATCAGGAAAAGGTAAAACAGCAAGTGAAAGCGAATGATTGACGAAGCAAATGGAGACGATGGAATGAGAAAACCAAGGCTCATCTTGCATAAACATGTTGATAAAAAGTGGCATTTAGGAGAGTATGTTTCATTTTTATACAATCTTAAAACAAAGGAAAAATTATGCTTGAGAGTGTGTGTGGTTTCATTTTTACGCAAGCTTGAAAAAAAGGAAAATTGTGCTTAACAATGTGTGGTTTCATTTTTAAGCAAGATTGAAACAAAGGAAAACTATGCTTGAGAGTGGTTTCATTTTTACACAAGCTTGAAACAAAGAAAAAACGTTTCTTGAAAGTGGTTTCATTTTTACACAAGCTTGAAACATGGAAAAACTATGCTTGATATAAATACATTGCCCCCAACATAACAACAGAGGCATGCCACCCCAAATTCGTTTCATCTACCAACTCTTCTCATGAAATTAGATAAGTTGTTGGTGATTGATAGAAATATGTTCACCAGGAAGAAAGGAAGAGGATCATGTGAGAATGAAATGAAGGTGTCACATAAAAAGGACTATGTTCACGACTTTGTTTCATTATTGTGCAAGCTTAAAACATAGAAGAAATTATAGTCATGGTGACCTGTTTCATTTTTTAATGAGATTGGCATATTAAAATAACTATGCTCTGGGAACCTTGTTTCATTTTTTAACGATATTGACACAACAAAAGGAACTCTTCTTAGGGAACCTTGATTCATAATTTAATGATCTTAACACAAGAAAAGGAACTCTTCTCATAACACCTTGATCATGGCCCCCAAGATGCCATGACTTATAAGAGGTTCTCATTATATGGGAGAACAACACTTCTGGAAGGGATACATATCAAGGGATCCAATGGAAATATTAAGATCCAATGCCCCAAGTAAATGATTCACCATACACCTACTAGATATAGGTTACAAGAAGTTGAGCAAACAGTGAAAAACTCTTCTTCATCGGTAGGTGCATGCATGGGATAGGTTGCCACATAACTGAACTATGGGGGGGGACATACTACTTGGATATTTGGAACATTTAGGGAGGTTGGATGATTGGTAGTCAAATAAGGACCAACAAATGAAAGTTGACTGATAGTCACAATTTTTCCATCATGCAAGAAATACATCACTCAAAAGAGTGTGGACATGACAACGCTCATGGCATAAACATAGTCTCGCGCCAGGAGAAAATTGAAATCCAAGGGGCACATGACTACCATAACTTCAAAATATATGGTATTTTCTTCTAAGGTGATAGGAAATTTAGGAAGGATACCTAAATGTTGACTAGTTCTTCTATTAAATCTAACATATTCTTGGTAACGGACACAAGGTGAGGAGAACCCAAATCTTTCCAAGGAGTCAAGGATATAATTATAATTGAAGCACCCTCACTTACAATAGTGTGATATATATCCTTATCAAAAGCCTTCACCGTGATTTATAATTTCATATAAGAAGGGAGACGAGGTTCTGCCAATTGATTCCAATCAAAGGAAATGACTTGATTACTTGGAGAGGGTTCCATGACAACAGGAGAATCCCCCTTTATTCAGTACAATTTGAAGAAACAAGAAGAACCTGAGTGGTATGAATTCCATTGTCTAAGGGGAGAGTGGGATCAACTGAATGTGGAATCAGGTTGACCACTTTATCAAATAATGGTTGGTTAGAAATAGACTAATGGGATTCATATTCAGAGAAAGTGGGATTGACTGTAGTTGGTTCAATCACTTCATTAACTAATTGAGGATTGGGGGAAAAATTTGGTAGCTTGTTGGAAGTTGATGCTGAGAAGAAGTAAGGTTTTCCAACATTTTGGATGCTTCATCCATAAGGGAAAAGGTGAATTGCATGATTCCCTTCACATAACCTACATGGAAACTTAACTTTTCCTTTTGACCTAAGAACCTTATTATCACTAATTCATGGTTTGTCACCAGCATGATCTCTAAAGGCTAATGACAAGGGTTGTGTGATCCTGTGGACCACACTTACAATACTCTGGGAATTCCAAGGCTATCTCTAGGAAGATGGTTACCCTTACAAAGATTTCTAGGGAATTTAACTTTATGGGGGTTGTTGGAAGGTTTCTCGACATTAGCTGCATTCGTAGCAATGGTTTCTTGGTTTCTTATTTTCTTCTTCTTCTTCTTCATTTTCTTCTTCTTATTAGCCTCTTGGTTAATAGCACCAATAATTAAACCAGATGAGGAAGAAGAAAGGGAGGAAGGCACAATGGGTGATGAAGGAAAAAGATCAACTTGGGGTTGATTTTGTTCAGGTGGAGGACTTGATTGTGAAGCAATTTGGACATTTGGAACCAAATAGGCTGAAAAGAAACAAACTGGTAAATTTATCATGAATTTAGGAAGGGAAAAAGTAGCCATATAAGGAGCACCAATATATCTGAAAGGAATTAAAGGACTAGGATTCCCATCAAAGGGGTTTCCTTGATTGGAAAACTCCGGAACTGTTACCATTAGTGTCAAACTGAGGTCTAGTAAGGACTAGAAATTGAGTTAATTAATTGATTTTGAAAAGTAAAAGCACAAATAAATAAAAAGGGGTAACTAGGCAAATAAGGATTACAAAGCCATTATGAGCCACGGTATAGAGTTAAGTGTGTGCATGCAATCTTCCTAAATGTTGTCTTCGTTGTATCAAATTTGGCAAGGCGACTAAATCGGTTATGTATGGTAGGTTTGCAACCTAGTGGGGACTTCCAAAATATACTCAGAGGTACGTGGAAGCGCATTCTATAGTAGTGTTCTCTTATGAGTAACCGTATGATGGGGGAGTTCTTATATACTAATTGTACACGGTGTTTCATCCTATATATGAAAAGGTACATTGAAATGTTACGATATACTCTGATGTACGTGGAAAACCAACCATCCCTGAGATGTAACACTCACAAGTAATAAGAACTCTTACATTTAGAGATGCCAGAACATGTATTCTAGCCTAGACCACTAAATGTGTCTTTAATGTTTCAAATTCTCCTTAGGTTAATTGATATATTTTAATGTTTATCTTGATTAAGGCTTTAGTTTCAAGTATTTAAATAAATTCGCCTGAAATACTAAAATGCAACTAGCATGAGAAATGAATTATTTTCATTCAATGAAGATCTAACTAAAGTAGGAAAGGAGTTTCAAACCATGATGCAAAAAACAATAACTTCCAAACAAGATCTTCAATTTTACTATTCCACTTCAAAAGTTCAAATTCCTAATGCATAAGAAAATGGAAATTTTCTTTTCTATCTTTTTCCAATTTTCAAAACAAAGAAAAATGAAAATATGACAAGATTATTGAATTGCAAATAGTTCAATCAGATCACTATTGTAATGAAAATTTCTTTAACAGATCAATAACCAAGCCAAATGATTAAAACCCTAATTGATATTAAGAAACAAAAAGAAGCAAACTCTCATAAGAAAGACAATCAAACTCAATTTCAAACAAGTTACTGACCTTACAGAGACCTTTCATAGACTAGAGGCTCAGGAAGACACTGCAAACAAAATAAAAATCAAAACAAGGCATGTAAATGATTTTTTTTTTTACATTTATAGGATCATCACAGCTAGTATATAGAAGCCAGTGTGAGTCATCATATGTACATAAGGGGACAAGTGCACTGGGATGCTCTGCCTCATAACAGAAAGTGCAATGGGGCTAATGTTTCTCAAAACACACAAATCAAAACCTAACCAAGCTTTAAATCATGCTTACCTAAGTCCAATAAGAGTCTGTGCAAGCCAAAAATAGTTGATTTCAAAGGATACGAAAATAAAACCACTAAAGAACATCTTGTTCCCAGTGGAGTTGCAGAGTTGTTTTATGGATAAATTCCTTCTACTGACAAAAGAAATCTCCCTAAATCTAGTGGATTAATCTAGAAAAAACCAAGACAAAATTGGAACTCTTTCCTTATATATGTTTTAAATATGGAAGGAATACATAATTGGAATTTAATGTAAGATTCCTCCTTCTCTTGACTTGTTAGCTTCAGCTCCAATTCCAATTTCTATAATTCGAACCTACAAATCATCCAAAACAAGAAAGAGAACAACAACATAAAAATACCTCTAAACAATAATCCAAGGATTCATGTGCTACATATGCATAAATAAGACATAAGTATAGGAGAAATAATGCATTTTTATATTAGTAAAAGCAGGAAAATATTACAAACCTTGTAGGCCTTGACCTGGTAGATCTCTCCCAACTATCTTGTCCTTCATTTGCCACAATAATAAGCCTTTAAGCAAACCTCAAGCACATGGATGGATTTTGGAGCTCTAGACTCAAATGAGTAGCATAAGGGCATAAATAAGAATCTCTAAAAACCAACCCAGACTCTATGGGAGGAGTGAATTTATAGGGTAAAAGAGATGGTTTTGGGTTTACCATTCTAGGGCTTAAATCCACATAAAGTTGAGGGAAACTCTAGGAGATAAGAGATAAGACCTCAATATTAGGATTTTGAGATCTAATCCACCACTAAATGGTTTAAACCACTTCCAAAGCTTCTAGAGAGAGAAACTTCGATTTTTTTATTTTTATTTTTACTCATTTCCAATAATCATCACACTTTTTGGGAAAGTAGCCTGTGTTGGTCAGCGAAGTATCTATGTGTTAAACCTGCATCAATGTAGTTTTTCCTCAAGGTAAGTGCAATGACGCACAAAATTAGGGTTTTTAGCCAATGTAATCCATGATTCTTGTAACTTCTAGAAAGGGAATGGTTTTGGCTTTGTAGGGGATGATTGTGAAGTTTCAATGGATAATGATAGATCCAGGTTCAAGGCCATTTGTTTGGATGCGACAAAATGATTTGTAACACATAATTTTTGCAAGATTACAACATTGCTTCTATTACCAATAGTGTTGGAACTGAGTTTATACAATATCCACACATAAATGTTAACATTTGAAGAGATAAATGAGTGGTTGGAGAGAAAGCTTAGCAACTAACTGAAAAATTATTCGAGAAGAAATCGATTATCTATTGTATAAGCTAGAATACATTTTTTAATGGAAGGACATGAGAAGTTTACAAATTAGTCACTACCAAAATAAAGAAATATATTGAGTGCTCACCTAATGTGGCAAATAGAACCCAACAGTTGATTAGCTTTAAATCTAGATAAAAAAAGGAAAAAAAAAAATTGCATGAGTGGGTGGATAATATATTAGACGACTTCTATGAGGAGAAAGCAATATAAAAATGCACTTCTACTGAAAAAATTAGGACAAGTTTCTTTAATAGTTTTCACAATAGTTTCTTTAGCAGTATACCTACTCTACTACATAAATTTATTCTCGACAGGGGATTCAATCATATAGTTGAATATAGACGACCCCTACAAATGATAATAAACTTCTACTAAAGTAAATGTCAAGATAAATGGAATTCATTGATGCCCAATGTGAAAATAAAAAATAAAGGTTTGAGTACTTCTTGAGAAAATGGAAATGTTTGTTGAAAACAACCTTGTTGACCAGGAGTAAGTCAATTTAATGATGGGGGGTACATGTTCATGAGAAATAAGTAAGAAATAACAAAAGAGAGAAGTAAAAGTAAATTTGCAGTCAAAATGACCAGAAAATTTCCAATTGCAAGAACATAAGAATATATGCTTGATGATGAAATCCGACGAAGGACCCAACAACATATGCAATAGTAAAATCTATTTATGATTCAACATTCAAAAAATAGAGAGAGACAAAAGACAAAAAAGCGATCAGAAATAAATGATGAAAAAAATACCCAAATATTAAGA
This sequence comes from Pinus taeda, assembly GCA_000404065.3. Classification (NCBI taxonomy): domain Eukaryota; kingdom Viridiplantae; phylum Streptophyta; class Pinopsida; order Pinales; family Pinaceae; genus Pinus; species Pinus taeda. The sequence goes on from APFE030636883.1 coordinate 128,598, forward strand.
AATAAACAAATTCAATATTGAGAGATCGATGATGCACAAGACTCCTCTAAATGTAGCAAAGATCATTGAGATTTGAGAGGTGAAGCATCAACCGCTCTGATGAGAAGTAATAGTCTAGAATTAAGCACCATTAGGCATGTAGACAATATGGAAGTTGATTACTCTTGACTAGCAATTTTTCATTCCCTTGTCACAAGTATATCAAGTCCTATTATTAGGGAATTATTCCAGTAATGACTTCAAATTAATTTAAAGTTGTTTATAATTTGGTATAGATGAGATGATCACATGATTTGAGAAATCGTCTTAAAATTGAAATACCAAAAGTCAACCAAAACTGGATTAACAAAGAGGAAAATGAATATATACTTCTCCATATAAGAAATATCATGAATGTACTCACCAAATGCAATTAATACATGTTGAAGAAGAACAAAATAGAAGTTGAGTTGATGAATCAACACAAACTAGTATGAAAATAGTTCATTGAATACATAGATAAAAGAAACCAACCCAATGATAGCTTGATAAATCTTAGAAATGTTGAAGTCAACGAAAAAGAAAGTACCCTAGTTGTTGTTCAATTACCACTTGTTGAGGCTGGTATATTAGATGAAACAATTTAGCCGACAAGACTATCGAGAAAGCAACCTATCTTACCAAGTCAACACCCATTTCCAAAGATAATAGCAAAGAATTCATCAACTCAAAGATATATGAGATTAAACCATATCCCCCTCTATGAAGACATGAAGACCCTAAAAAACATTAATTCAACTGTGATAAATTTTGGACAACTAATTATATGGCAGATGAGGACAAACACATGGAACAATTTGCATCATCTCTTCAGAAGATATATTTGAAATGGTTTATGAATTTTATAGAAAACCAAGTTAGAATTAAGAATGACATTAAAAATAACTTCTCCTTCTTGAAAGACCAAGTTGCTAAACATCTTGTGGCTCAAAACTTAAAAGAAATCAAACAATGACCAGATGAAATAGTAAGAGAATATAATAAAATATTTAAGGATTTGTTAATTCAAATCCCATGTAATATTGATGAATATCGGTTAGTTCAATGGTATGTTGTTGGGTCACTAAAAAAAATTGAGGGCCACTAAGAATGCATGAAGTCACATCACGCGAAGAATAATTGAAAATGGCCCACTGTATTGAAACAAATGATGAGTGGAAATCAAAATCCTCAATGACTAGCAAAAGATTAGAAGAAAATATTGAACAATTGCAATAGTAACTATTAAACTTATATTTGCAAAAAAATAATTTATGGTGTACCAATTGCAAAATAGACGGGCACACAAAAAAGAATTACAAATTTGCAGACTATGTTGATAAGGATGATTGACACATTTAGGTAGATATCTATTGTGACATATGTAAAATTGCATCAAGCCACTCTATCCGAGAGTGCTAGTTTAATCTAAGAAATGAAAAGGCTAAATGGTTTTCTATATGTGAATATAACACTCATTCTTTAGAAGATTTCCCTAAAATGTTAAAAAAAATCAACAAAAGAGTTGTAATTTCCTACAAACTATCCCAAAGAAGGAGGTTTTGAACTCCAGAAACCTCCATACCATAACTAGATTTAGAGTAGGTCAAGAAAACAATCCAAGAAGTTGATAAATTCTTTGACCATCAAAAATCACTACCCAATATCGAAATATGCAACAAGATAGTGACACAATGGAAAAGGTAGTGCAGTTTTTTTTAAATGAGGTTGGACAACAAAAGGAAACAAAAGATAATATATTAGAGGAATTTATGGAATTATTAAACGAAGATTTAGTCAGATGTTTGATTGATCTCCTCCCCATATTAAAAGACAATAATGAGGAGAAAAATAAATGCAAGAATTTGTGCCAATTATTTTAAGGTAAACATCTTGATGAACACGACCCTTAAGTAGATCTTGAGAGAGATGGATATACGATAAAGAAAGCCATAGTCAAATTTGGATCACTAGTTAATATGCTTCCTATAGAAACTTGGATAAAACTAGGAAGGCCAACTTTGTGACGAATGACTAACTATCTCAAACTTGTAGAACAAAGATTCGTAGAACCCATCAAAATGGTAGGGCAAGTAAGAACACGAATAATGGGAACTTTGATTTTGATTGACTTTGAGGTAATATACTTAGCCAATAGAATACCAACATATTTAGCTTTGGTCAAAATACTGTGGGGTCAAAAAATGAAAGAAAAAATTTCCTTAGAAAGAGACAAAATAAAATTAAAAGTCAATAAGAAAAAGTTATAATTCCTCTTGACCCTGAGAGGGAAACCCTAGGTAGAATCCTCAGATGATGATACAAAATCAAGGAGGCCATATCAAATCTTATATGGGGATAAATATAATTTGGAGCCAAATGCATTCAAATAAATTCTTTCAGGATCCCCCCTCTCCATAGGTGGCTAAGAATTAAATCAATAATTTCTTTGTGAGATTGCAAATCCAATTTTTTAACGCTGGGTCCTTTTCCAAGAGCATCACACAAGTTCCAAACTGGCCCATGACTTTTCCCCACTAGATGTAGACATATGTCGACAACTAGATGAAAATATCCATACATCCTTGCTTCTTCTTGCAATAGCTCCTTCTACCATTGCGATACCATCAGGGGAATTCAATCCTAGAATTCCTACAACCTTGATGCGATCTTCTACCTTGATATGAGCCTTATATCACTGGTAATTTCTATTGTATTTATCTCCATTGGGTTTCTTATCCAGCTAAACTGCATAGGCAACATTGTAACCCCTAAATTGGGAATTTTAATACTAATGGCATCAATGACATATCTTCAGCCTGCAGTTATTTAATACTTGGTAAAATGTCCAAGCACTCTTTTTCCTTCACCTTTTATAGGAAAATAGACTTGAAACTGAGGAGAAATATTCACAAGTTTCCTATATAACATTGCATATCATGCCAAATAGTTCCCATTAACACATAGTTGAAAACTCTAACTTCATCTCAATATTTCCCTCGATCATTGCAATGGATCCAACATTATTTGAATCTAATGGCATGATTTGTGATTTTAGAGGTGCAACATCACCAATCCATATACTGAATAATGATTCTATTTATGTAATTTCATGTTTTGACATTTGTTTGTTGAAATTAAATTTAGATCTATGACAATGGGTTAAAAGTTGTTTTTGTGTCAAGAATAACATAAAGAAAATAAATACAATAAATTTGGAATTCTAAGATCTATAGACTAGGAGAAATTTTTAGGAACGAAAGTGAAAATCCAAATGCAAACACTCTATGTATTTTCCAATAAATAATAAATAAGGAGAATTCAAAATATAGTAATGAAATTTTAATCCTTGTAACACATAGTGTCACCTATCTACATAACAACATAAAATCCAAATGAAGGTAATCTATTAGTAATAAATAATGTTTAAAACATAGGTCGAAATTAATTATGTAAAAAAACCGAATTAAAAAGAAATATAGATGTTGAAGAGAACTCCCAAAATTCCACTGCGCACACAATATTCTTCTCATCTTAGGAGCACTAGCTAGAGAATTTATCCATCAATGGTATAACCTGTAGAAATGATGAAATTATTGGAAGGGATAAAGATATATATAATGTAAATAAGAAATCCTCAACCCATAAAATACCTACATCCAAGGAAATCTAGATTTTGTGGGTGAAGTCATTCCAATGAAAGCCTAAAGAAATCACATGGGTGAAATTGGAAATCAACATGGAAATTGAAAAAATCATTTTGTAAATAAAATATATGGAGAAATAGTTTCCATAAAACGTTGATGCTAGTAAATGCACCTTAATCATTTCCTAATACACCCTAGTCTGAGAAAATTTGGGGTAATCACTTAGCAAAAAAAATAGATTCCAAAACATAAGGCGTATTGAAAGTTTGGTCATGAAATTAGGAGGGTGAACCCTACCTCCACTGATTTCCTTTCTATTTTGTGAGGGATGAATTATATAAAAAATACATATTTTTTAATTTAATATTTGGGCTTAACATTCTTAAACACCTTTTCAATAAAAATTCACCCACTCAAAATTTTTAACCCTCAAATTTTACCATGGGTAAAATTTCACCACTGAAATTTTCCATGCTTTGTTGAAATGGACCCTCTGATCTCTTAAAGAGTTTCATCATTTACCTCTCGGTGAAAAATGTGAAGTTCAGTTACACTTTCGGCCATTTTTTTAGAAAAAATATCATTTTTAGAAGTTTTTCACCTTTCAACAAACTAAAGTAATTTTTCTGTTTAGACATTCATTTTAGAGTAAAAAGAAAACTTGTGAGAAATTTTATTAGCTTTCCTTTGTTTATTTTTGGAAATTTTTATTCATATTTGTTATGTCAACTTAGCAATTGTTTGACTGTGTGTTCTTCAAAAATCAAGGGATTCATAACAAGTCATGTTTTTTGGCACCAATATATTCTTTGTTCACCTTGTGTTTTTGAAAAAAAATAATATGTTGCAACAATCTAGACAGATTCTACTTCTAAATGACTATATTTACGAAGCTAACAAATGCACATCATAATTACAGAATTTTTTGAATTGAACAAAATATGAAAAAATGAAAGAATTTTTTAAGATGTTATCATAATACCACATTCTAAACATATTGGTTAAAAACTAAAAATCTAAAAACTACCCATTAAAGAAGATAGACCAACGTAATGCACCATAAATTTTCCATATTTTTTCACATTTTTATTTTGGAAGATAGAAATTTTGATTTCACTGAATCATCATGACCTTTAGAAATTTTTTGTACACATTTTATTAGAAATTAAATAAAATTAGCAAATATCTATGAAATTCCATAAAATTTATATGTACTAAAAGTAGATTCAATTATGCAAATGTTGGTATTGGTTCCAGAAGTAAATTCACCATATTTGATGGAGTTTAACGATTCTAATTTTGGAAAAAGGTGATCAGAGTCGAGCTGTTGCAAAGTTGCAGGTTTTCCGCTGAAAAAAAATTTCGGTTGAATTACATTTTTCCTCGAACAGACGTTAAACTAAATGGAAAAAAAAATCAGCCGAACATTTTTAAAAGTTCGGAGAAAAACATATTCATAATTTCCATTGACTGTAAAATTGAAATGGTGTGACCCTTCGATATAAGTGTTTCAGACAAATGTTATAAATAAAGTTGGCCAAAATTTTATTTTCGCACTCATATTCTTCATGTACAACTTTTGAATTCCAAACTTCTTTGAATCTAATTTTTTGAAAAAAAAAAAATTGGGCTGGATTTTTGAAGTGAGTTTTTTGGGTTGAATTTTGAAAGTTTGTCTTTTTGGATGAATTTTGAAAGTCAGATTTTTGTGCTGAATTCTAAAAGTGGGATTTTTAGGCTAAATTTAGAAAGTAGATTCTTTTTGGTGGATTTTGAAAATGAGTTTTTTCGGTTGGATTTTGAAAGTGACTTTTTGGGCTTAATTTTAAAAATCTACATAGTTGAATTATCATAGGAAATCAAATAAATTGAAAGACAAAATATGATCGAATTAAAAATAATGAGGTTCGTAGAGAATACTCGAGAAACTATTACAAAAGAAATAAGGAAGAACACTTAAATATTGAAAGGGAAAATTAATCTCAACTAGAAGTTCAACCAAGTATGTAAATATAAATATTATAAATGATATTTAAAATTTAATTGTGTATTGTGGAATTTAGCTTTTATTTGATGAACTAATTTGAAATATATTTTGCAATGTAAATAGAGAGAAATTTTCCTCATAACATTGATGATGAGATTGAAAATGTTGAAAGGCAAAGTGAAAAAGAAAATGAACCAATGATTGATGATGTGGTTGAAGATGTTGAAAGAAATTCAAGTGAATAAGTTGAATCAACCTTAGGTATGTATATATATGTCATGCATTATTGAAATTATATATATTTATTCGTTACAATTTCATGAACTATATTTTTTAATTTAATTATTTAATGTATATTTATACTCATTTACATTAAATTCTCATATGTAAAGATGAAATCAATATCGATGATGAGATGTTAGAAAATCTCGACACTGTCACATATGGAGATACAAAAGCTGACCATGTTATATGATATCATGTTAAAGTTCATTATTGATAAGTTTTTCAAAAATGAAAATGTGATAGTTCAAGCTCAATTTTCAGAGGTCTCTTAACATCAAAGAAATTAAAAGAAGCTACAACACTATTGGGTATTCGAAAATCAACCAAAGATAAAAAGGTGAAGGGAAATGTGATTCAAAATATAAATACTGCTCTAAAATCAATTGGAAGATCTAGAAATAAAAGTGATCTAGATGCACGTAGAGCAATACAAATGGCAGTGGTTTCATCAATTACTAAAGAAAATAGTTTAGTAAAATATATGACAAAATCATTAGGGACATTGCACAAGCATAGGAAATTTTGATTTCTAATAGACGCAAATGATGAGTTTGCTTATTGGATAGTTATTTGTAAGTAACCATATAAAGATAGACTTGGAAAAGATATTAAAAAAAATAATATATGAATATTTGATGAAAAGTTCACGTGTTTCAACAAAAGTAAGGGTTGTGATGCAGTGAAGAATAACACGAAATCAATATGAAGAACATGCAAAACATATCTTGGACACCACTCATATAGTGTTGTTTAATAAGTTCATAGAAGAGAATTATGGAATTAATGTCACAGTCAATACTTTTGTGCAACAAAAGCCATGGTATGTTAAACCTATCATTGTACGTGACACTTTTTGTTGTTATTATCATATGGAACTTCAAATATATTATGACACCTTCCTTAATTTTGGTAAAACATTTTGGAAAAATTAACCTCCTCCTTTCACTATCCATGATTTCATATCTAAAATTTTATGTGGAAGAGAAAATCATGAATTATTTTATAAAAAAATGTTGGTGGTAAAAAATGTGATCATTGTGGAAATTTGACTTTGTTTCATGACAAATATCCTATTGATATGAATGATTATCACTGTCCAGCATAAAACTGAATGGAAGAGATATGAATATATCCATACATCAATTGGCTCAAGAAGTAGTACAAGTGCTAAAAGGATTGATTTAAATAAATTTTCGTGATAGAGTTTTTGAAGAAGTTTGAGACAAAAATTTATAAATACACCAAGAATTCTCATAGATTCAATGGTACGACTTCCAATTCAAAAAATCCCGTGAAATTATCCCACCAGGGACCATTTTGTCAATAGTTGATTTTGTAGAAAATTACACATTTGTTGCAAAAAATGAAATACATAGTGAATATTATCATTCTAACCAAGTCTCTATGCTTGTCCATGTTCTATATAGACATGCTGAAGAAAATGTTGATCATAGAGGAAGCATCAGTGAGAATCGACATGTTATTAAAGAATATCATTTTCATATCGGCGACGATCATACACATGATACATATATTGTACAACATTGCTTTGATAAGATTTATGACTCATTAAAAAGTCGTGGAATAAAATTCAATGAACATTGGATATAGTCAGATGGATACGCAGGTCAATTCAAATCTTCACGATCGTTCTTTTGGTTGTGTCGTCTTCATATGAAAACCAACATTAAACATTGTTGGAAATTCTTTGAGTCTAGTCATGGAAAAGGAGAACATGATGGTGCAGGGGGATGTATAAAATGAGCACTTCGAAGATATCAAATGACCACTTTGAAAACTGAATTGTCTCATATGAACAAGTTGTTCAATGGTGCATTACTGCACTAAGCCATGCGGCTAACCCATCAAGGGAGGTACGCATGTATGTACATATACATTAACTCAAGTATATATTTTTAATATAAGATATTTTTTATTAATTTCTAATCTTAAACATTTATAAATTATAAAGTTAAATAATTTATCGATGATTATCTTTGATATGTAAATTTTATTTTAAATAACATATTTAAATTCTTGTTTGAATTTACTATAGGTTTTTTTTGGCATATTGGAGTCCAAGATGTAGATAGATCGATTACATATGAAGCTGAAACAGTAAAAGGGACTCAGAAATTGTATTCAATTAAAACAAAAGAGTACCAAAATGCATTTGTCGTTGATAGAAGGAAATAATCTTTTTCTTTTCTTTTCTTTTTCTTTTCTTTTTTTTTCTTTTTTTTTTGCATAGAGGACACACAATTTAATGATGTTTGTGAAAAACATATGTATATAAAAGCTTAGCAAGATACATAACTTAATACAAAGGGGAAAATGTTGCTTGCAAGATTAAAAGAGATGGAATCAAAGGAGACTATAGTGTCATCTGAAGGTGATCAAGTTTCTGATCTTGTCAGAGAAGGTAACATTTCAATTGCTTTCAAAGGATATATTATATATATATATATATATTATATATATATATATATATATATATATATATATAAAGATATAAAGTTTACCTTTTTAAAATCATTGTGTATAAGTATGTAGATAATAATTAAAATATAGATCTGAATAGATAATAAAATCAAGTACATGTTGATAACTAATTTCTTGTTAATTATGATCTAAATTTACACTTTTTGTATTATGCAAGAGATGTTTTTGCCGTAGTTGCACCCATTAACAACATAGAAAATGTCAAGTATTATTTGATGCGGTGCATTGAATGAAAGATGAAGTTATGGGAAGACAATGATGATAAAAATTTTACATATGAAAGAGGATTTATTATACTAAAAGGATATTTTTTCCAACAAACTCATCAAACCGAGAGTCATGTTTACTTTCAAGACTATCAACACGATGCGATAAGTTTTCAATATAGTCACTCGATGTGTGCAGCGCACATAAACTTGATAGAAGTTCAATCAAGAAAAATATCAAAAGTTAAAAAGTGGAGAATGTCAAAATCTGACCATGAATGGATCATTGAGGATGGCATTCAATTAGAGGTTTTTTAATTTAATTGTCCAACAATATATTCTCCTTATTCATCTTTGAGAAAGAGTTCAAGTAGATTGTTAGCCTTTATTTTTGTGCACTCTTAAGTTGTCCATTCTAGCTAACTTACTAAGTGTTACAAAATTGTTTTCATTAATATGTTGGCTTTGTTGTTAAGTTATAAAGAAATTCATTTTATTGTGTTTGTCCTATACATGTAGTGCATTCAAAACCTAATAAAAATAACAATGCATGCTCCACACATATTTTTTAATATTTGAAAATTTCATAAATACATTAATGCAACTTCCGTTGATTCAACATCGGAATTTTTAATTCTTAATCTCTAAGCTTTCTCAAATTTCATGAAAAATGCAATTTAGTATCTAAAAGTAAACTTTAAGACAAGAAGATACAATTTAGAATGAATTTTTTATAATGCAATTTTATAGTATGTTTTCATTGAACAAATTCATAAAACCTAAGAATCAACCCAAATCGAGCTATGACCTAGTCTGGTTTTTGGGGGTGGTGATGGCTCTGCGCTCTGAGCTCTAGGGTTTCGATATTTGCTGCAATGGCAGGACGCTCTAGACTACTGCAGACCTGTAGCCACTGATGGCGCCTCCCGAGGATCCTCGAAAAAAAGGAACCTCTTCCTCAGATAAGCAAAATGTATCAGCATGGAATACTCAAGTTATGGAGGTGGAAGTCCCACAATCTGAGGCCAATTTAGAAGAAGACCCAATGAGGATTTAAATAATCCACAGATCATGGAGGAGGAAACAGAAGCAATAGATATTGGGGAACTAGACATTCAAGGCCTAGAGTCGGCATGCACTACAGACAATTTTGACAACATTCCAGACAGACAACTGGAGAATATGGAGGAAGTCCTATCTAGGGCACAACGGCAGAAATCTTTAGGTATACAGATGGGAGGCCCCTGGGATGGCAGATTCATTACCAAGGACATAAAAAAATGAGGAAGGAAAACAGATCTCCAACGCACAATCAGAATAGGACAAATGTTAGTGGACTCAGGCAGGTATTCCAAGCTAACTAAGTACTACAACCCTGATCATCATCCTTCTCAGTGAAGTTAATCTCTTGGAATATAAGAGGGCTCAATGGCCCAAAGAAAAATAGAATTCTTAAAAACATGATAATGCGAGAAAAACCTCAAGTCCTTTTCTTGAAAGAGACCAAATGCAATTCAATTGCATTAGCTATAATGGCAGCAAAAGTATGGCCAGGGAGCTTCAATATTGCTATGGATGCTGATGGAGCTTCTGGTGGCCTAGAAATTGTCTGGGACTCTTGAGCTATCAGAATCAACAATATCCACGCAAATAGGAATTTCCTCCAAGCAATCTTTCACAATATAGGGACAAATATACACGGGCTCTTAACCAATGTATATTTTCCACAGGAAGCCTCTCTTAAAGCAGGAATCCTTAACACTCTCTCGGAAATCAACCATGACAGGCAACACCCTTTGTGGATTTCTGGAGCAGACTTTAACATGATTACCAGGTTGGAAGAAAAAAGGGGTGGAAGATGCAGAGGAAGTCAGAAGGGGAAACCCCTACAGGACTTCATTCAAAATAACTGGATCATAGACCTACCCTTCAATAATGGTGTTTTCACATGGAACAACAAGAGAGAAGGGAAGCAGCAGATCGCTTCTCGTGTGGACAGGTTCTTGCTCTCGGACAATGCTATACATCTGGGTGGAGACTTCGTAGCTTCCATACTGCCACTTTCAGGATCTGATCACTGGCCCATTTCCCTTCAATGGGCGCGTCCTGGCAACTTGACTCGCAGACCGTTCCGCTTCGAGGCTTTCTGGATGTCTCATCCAGATTTCCATGGCCTAATCAGTTCAAAATGGAACAACTTCTCCCCTCCTCCAGGCTCAAAAATGTTCCAATTCCAGCAAAAGCTCAAGCATCTTATAGGCAAGATCAAACGTTGGAATCACACTTATTTTGGTAATATATTTTAGGCTCAGGGAGCCCTAGAGCTAGAAATGAAGCAAATACAGCAGAGGATCATTAATGATGGTCGTTCAGATGACCTGTCAAAACAGGAAAAAATTCTTGAAGAGCAACTCGCAGAAAGGGCCAAGCAGGAAGAAACATTACGGAGGAAAAAATCACGAGTCAGATGGCTTAAAGATGGAGAGAAAAACACAAAATTCTTTCATAGTACCACAATCCAATGCAGAATGAATAATAACATAACTCATATTTAGAATGAGCAGGGAGTCAAAGTGGAAAAGAACGAAGATATAGAAAGTGAACTTCTAAATTACTTCAAGAAAATGCATCGTGAGCCAAATGCAGATAAATCACAGGCTATAAAAAAAATTATACGAAACATTCCCAAGCTTATCTCAGAAGAGCATAACCAATTGCTTCTCAAGCCTATTGATTTACAAGAGGTGGAACTAGCAGTTCGACAACTGAAAGCAGGTAAGGCTCCAGGCCCAGATGGATTTACCTCAAACTTTTTCCACAACTTCTGGGAGTTGATTAAGATGGAAGTATGGCAAGTGGTTGAGGAGCCACGCTCCTTAAGATGGATGTTTCCAGGGGTGAATGCCACCTTCATAGCCCTGGTTCCCAAGGTGGATGAGCCAAGCACACTTGACAAGTATCGACCTATAGCACTGTGTAACATAATCTATAAGATCGTCTCCAAAATCATTACCTCCAGGCTCAAATTGTTGCTTCCTCTCATCATCTCGGCTGAGCAATCTGGATACGTCGAAGGTAGGTATATCACCAATGGTATCATCCTATCTCATGAAATAATTCATTCCCTGAAGATCTCCAAGAAGCCAGGTATGCTCATCAAACTGGATCTTTCAAAGGTGTTTGATAACCTAAGCTGGATGTATATTAAAAAAGTTCTAATTGCTTTTGGATTTACTGCTCCTTGGGTTCGATGGGTTATGAGCCTCATCTCCTCCTCTTTCTTTTCTATCCTGGTCAATGGTATACCCTCATCTCCTTTTCATCCTTCTCGGGGAATAAGGCAGGGAGACCCTCTATCCCCTTTCTTGTTTGTCATCATGGCAGAAGGCCTTGGCCGCAGTATTAAATCAACTCAGCAATCCCTTCGTCTCAGAGGCCTATCCTTTCAGAATTCTCCTGCCTTCACTCACCAGCAATTTGTTGACGACAACATGCTTTTTGGGCATCCCTCAGTCCAGGAAGCTCGCCAGCTCAAAAACCTTCTGTCGGACTTCTCGGAAGCCTCAGGAGCATCGATCAATAAATCCAAATCTCAAATCTTCTTTTTCCATACTCCTACTATTACTCAAACTGCCATAGCCCGTATTCTAGGATTCTCCATTGCTAACCTACCATCCAAATACTTAGGTGCTCCTCTGACTGCCTCGGCTCTAAAGCACTCCTCCTGGAAAATCCTCTTAGAAAATTTGGAGGCTCGGCTCTCCTCTTGGACTCACAGATCTCTAAATATGGCAACTCGGCTAGTCCTCATAAAATCAGTTCTTCAGGCTATGCCACTATACATTTTCTCCATCCTTGCAGCACCCAAATGGGTTCTTAAAGAAATCAGAGTTCTCCAAAGATCTTTTCTTTGGGGTAGCAATGGTCACAAGTGCAAGTGGGCTCTTGTCAAGTGGGATATGGCCTGTCTACCAAAGAAAGGGGGAGGCATTGGTTTAAGGGATCCCTCTCATAGCAATAAAATCATGGGAGCTCGGATATGGTGGAAATGGCTAACTACGCCTCTCACCCCATGGGCTTCTCTGTGGACAGCTAAGTATCCTAGGAATTTCCCAATGGAGGAACAAATAAGAATCTCAGAGGTTAGCATGGGATCCCTTATATGGAACTCGGCATAGCAGCACATGAATCTCATTCAGCACCATAGCTTTTGGGAAGTGAAGAATGGTAACACTGCAAGATTTTGGGAAGATTCATGGCAGCAAATGCCCAAACTAAAGGAACAAATTCCTCATATTCAACTTCTAGAACAGGGTATGCAATCTCATGACGTGGTTAAAAACTTTTGGAGAAATTCTTCAACCCAATAATACAAGGAATGTCTCAAGGCGGAACAGATCTTAAGACAGGGAACAACACAAGACCAACAAATTCTAGACACAGAATTAATGAAAAGGAAAATCAAGCACTCTATTGAAAAGGATATCCTTAGGTGGGGATATGAAGAAAGAGGCACCTTCACTACGAGAGAGGCCTATAATATCCTTATCAAGACAAATATGGTGAAAGATCCTATCTGGAGCAAAATCTGGGACCCTTCCATATGGCCGAAAATCTCCACTTTTCTCTGGCTCCTATGTCATAACAAGATACTCACATGGGACAATCTTAGAAAGAGGAACTTTCATGGGCCCTCTACATGCCCTAATTGCAGACAAGGGGAGGAAACCATAGAGCATCTAATGCATTCTTGTTAGATCGCGAGAAAACTCTGGGAAAAGGTCAATTTCCGCTGCCAAAAGGAAGGAAGAACTCATGGAGACATCATTGCCACTGTGCACAGCTGGGATCATAATCCTTATCAAAGCAACATTTTAAATTTCCTTTGGAAGCTCATTCCGGGCTTTCTCACATGGGCCATATGGAAGGAAAGGAATAGTAAAATATTCAAGGATCACTCTATGCCGTTGGAAAACATCTGGAAAATAATTTGCCAAAATATTGAGGGAACCTTATCTCTCAAAACCTAGTACCAGGAGGATCTCCCAACTACCCCTTAAGAACAATCCATATGGGCTAACTAGAGCCTCCATTGGAAGCAAACACAGCTTATCAAAGGAACCAAGCCTCCTAGGAGCTATTCACCAGAGAAATGGTTACCTCCCCCTAGGCATACGTATCAGCTAAATTTTTATGGCGCCTCAAAAGGTAACCTAGGAGACTCTAGCTTTGGAGGGATTTTTAGAGATTCTAAAGGGGCTCCTCTTTTAACCTTTCTAGGTTCAAAGGGATGGGACACCAATAACTCGGCAGAATTAGAAGGTATCTAGCAGGGTCTTATTCTTGCGCAAGGTAAGGGTTTTTTTCTGCTCATAATAGAGGGCGATTCCCAGATCATAATCAATATGGTATCAAAAATCTTGCATGGATCCCCTTCTTGCAAAGTGAGTAATAGCTAGAGAATGGAAAAATGGCTTGAACTTATTGAATGTTGGCTTAACTCTCACAGAGTTGTCACTCTGAAGCACATACGCAGAGAAGGGAATAAAGTCGCGGATTTACTTGCTAATATGGGGGTTGACTGTAGGGTGGAACTCCACACTGGACCTATTTCAAGCCTAGCCTCTGAATCTCAACTCTCGAATTACAACACTCTAGTGAAGAAGGAGATGCATCAGGAAGAAGGAGAACACCCGGATGTGGGTGACATTAATGATCTCTAATGCCCTTAATGATTAAAGTACAGACATGGTACTGCCAGCTGCAGATCAACGTGGCATCCCAGGATTTAATCCGGTGCGAGATAGATAACCTTAAGAGAGGTGGATTTGGTAGGATCTGTGTATTAATGGCTCGCATCGTCCAAGGAGAAGCAGTGGTCATTAAATTGATGACGCTCTGGTTCATCGTCACCATAACTTATGCTCAGCCTTCATGCTCCAGGCTCCGGCTTGTTGTGGGTCTTGGCGGAAAGTGGGTCTCCGATAACAGAGGCAAGCTTCCTACCTGCTCCCCGCCCTCTGGTTTGAGGTCTTATTATGCTGAGAACTCTATTCACCCAAAGGATCGATTTGTGTTGCCCTTTTCATTCTCTAAGGCCTGTCGTGAACGATTGAAGTGGTTCCCTAACCTGTCTTCCTGTCCTACCCCTGGTCTTAATGTGCCTCCCCTTCTTCATCTCATCATGGTTCGACAGAGTATGAGGAGTGTCTCTGGGGTGCGCCGTGGTAGCCAGAAGCGTACAATGGTTAGCGGTTCTAGGGACCCTAGACTGCATCCCGTTAATATCCCCTCCTCTCCGGGTGATTCGCCTCCACTAAGCCCTGCTCGCAGGCAGACTCCAAATAGTGCATTCCAGACCACTCACTTTAAGTTTCAGAGTAACCTCAACAGGCCAATGATCACCACTCATATTACTATTATCCTCTTTGAAGAAGAAAATCAGCCTCAACCTGTGATTCGTGTTGCGTCTGAGCCTTCTCAGAGCAGTGAGCCAATTTTGGTAGAGGGAAGCCCAGATAATCGCACAGGGAAAATGCTCGACAGGGAAGTTTCTCCTCTCGCCACTCTGCCTCCTGATGCCATTGTCCTGGTGGAAGGGGAAGGTAACTTCAATTCCAGTGATCTCTCCAGGGCACTGACAGAGGGCGAGAAAGCAGGGAACGATGGCATGCGAATGGGCATTACTTGTCAGCCGGGGGAGGAGCTACCAAGTGAGGACGTGGCGGAATAAAGCCACCTGGGCCTGCCCACTCTTTTTGGCCTTGCTGGTGTTTCATATGATCAACTTCAGGCAGTTTTGAAGGCAACTCTGGTTCAACATCTACAGACAGATGGTGTTGTTATGCCTATCGGACGATGGCATACCAAAGATCTCTGGGTAGCTATGGAATATCTATGTTTTGCTTTCGGGTCCCTTCTTATGTCATGCTGGTCTATCTCTAGTTTCCACTTCTGTTCTCAAGTTCTCTTAAACTGGTTCTCCCAGGTTCTCCCTATACTAGGGCAGTTTTGCTGGGTTGAGTGCTCTTGGGTAATTTTATCTGAGGCCTCAACTCCTTGTAAAAATATTTTACTTTTCAGTTAATAGAATTAGCCTTTACAGAGAAAAAAAAAAGAATAAACCCAAATCCTTATTATCTTCTACTAACATTATAAGAATCATCATGCAAAATGTACCAACTAAATGAAAATTTACAAATGTTGTTTCATATTCATGAAGTTGTGTAAAAAATTTAAGCATCAAGCCATGAATTATGCTAAATGTTACATGTTTTAAATAATGTTTATTGTTGATTAAACTCATAAACTATAACTTGAAACCTTACATCAAAGAAAGAGTTGGAAGTTAATCAGAACAACGAAGAAAAGGTGGATCCATGAGAACTTTGGTGGGTAATAATGAAATCCAAAATGGCATGCATTCTACTTGTCATCTAATTTGAAACATGCATCACTTGAAAATATGGCATGGGGAAGTTGTAACTATTACAAAGGGTATCAAAATTTGGGTAACAACTTTATATTAAAAGTTAAAAGTATCAACCTGCATCCATAGCAGCCCTTCTATACAAGATGATGATCTATTCATGAATGAAAAATGATCTATAGTTATACGATTGTTTTAGACATATACACTATTATAATATTCATTCAAATGAAAAATGTACCAACTAAATGCAAATTTACTTTCATTTCTTCATATTCATGACCTTAAATGTAAAACCTTTAAGCATCAAACCATGCATCATGCAAAATGTAACATGTTTTTTAATGCAATTTTGTAGTATGTGTTATGAAACCAGCTCAAGAAAAGATAGAAAAGATAGATCAACGCCTTATAATTTAGCCTCTTCGAGGGGGCAACCTCCTTTACATTACATAAATGAACAATTCTTGGATGATTCAAATGATAAAACCTCCTTCTACTATATAGGAGTCAACGATCACAATATAACCCAGCCGACCTAACATAATATATAAAGCCACAAATAACAATGAGGTTCTATGGGCCACAGTAATAACAATATGGGGACAATATGGGACAATAAGGCACAACGATATTAATAAGGGGTACAACTAAATAATAACGGGCCAATCAAAACTAGTATTATAGCGGACTCTTAGCTTTCCTTAAGACATAGCCTATAGACAGTACTGTTTGTCGTTGAAATAGCGAAAGTCTATTAGTAAGTTAAAAGTTAAGTATCAACCCACATCCATAATAGCTCTTCTATACAAGATGACGATCTATTCATATATGCAAAATGTATATTATATTTTATAATGTAGTCTTAAGTTATGATTAAGAATTTTAGACATCTACACCATGATAAGATTCATGAATGCAAAATGTACCATGTTTTGTAATTTGCAATTTTAGTATTCATTGAACAACTTCATAAAAGAACTTTGAACAAAACCTAAGAATCATGTATACTAACATTATAAGAATCATCATGCAAAATGTACCAACTAAATGCAAATTTAATTTCAATGCTTCATATTCATTAACTTAAATATAAAACCTTTAAGCATCAAGCCATGCATCATGCAAAATGTACCATGTTTTATAATGCAATTTTATAGTATATTTTCCTTGAATAACTTTATATTAAAAGTTAAGTATCAACCCACATCTATAGTAGATATTCTATACAAGATGATGATTTATTCATGAATGCAAAATGTATACCATATTTTATAATGCAATTTTAAGTCATGACTAAACATTTTAGACATCTACATCATGATAAGATTCATGAATGCAAAATGTACCATGTTTTATAATTTGCAATTTTACTATTCATTAAACAACTCGACAAAACAACTTTGAACAAAACCTAAGAATTGAATCTACTAACATTGTAAGAACCATCATGCAAAATGTACCAACTAAATGCAAATTTACTTTCATTGTTTTATATTCATGAACTTAAATGTAAAACCTTTAAGCATTAAACCATGCATCATGCAAAATAAAGAGTTCTATTTAAAATGCAGCAAACCATGCATCATGCATCAAACCATGTATCATGCATAATAAAAAGTTCTATTTAAAATATGTCAAAAATTTATGCCATTATAAAAATAAATATAATAAAAATTTGTCAAATAATTATCTGCTACTAACATTATAAGAATCATCATGCAAAACATACATAAACTCAAAAATTAGCATATCTCAAAGATGAATTCATAATAAAGAGTTCTATTTAAAATATGTCCAAAATTTATATCATGATAAAATTAAATATAATAAAAATATTGTCAAATAAAAGTTTGCAACAAAGAGAATCTCGCTGAAATATATGATCTATCAACATCCTCGTGCTCTCATTAGTATCATGGGTGCCCTGCGCAACATGTGTAATATGCATATATACATAAGATTGTGTACTTTAAAATTAAATGAGAATTTAGTCAAAATATTTTTTATAAAAGGTTTCAAATTCCATGCAATACGTCATGGTGTTCCCCCTACATTGTGCTCTCATGGATGCCCTGTACAATACATGCACATGTATATATTAAAAGTTTAAAATTACAAATGAAAATGCATAAACTCACAAAATTAAAAAAATGTTACAACTTTTTCAAATTGTGTAGAAGATCCTATCCCCATAGCTAACTCCATTGCTAATATCCCTGGAGAAGGGAAACTGTCTCCACAAACCTAAAATTCAAATTTTTTAAAACTATAAGATAAAGGTCTCATTTTTTAATGAAACTTGCTTAAAGTTATAAGAAAATAAAAGTGAACTATTCAATAATTCTAACAAACAAATATTTGACAAATCTCCTAATAGGGAGGAAGAGAGTGGCATTGTGTCGAAAACGCTGAATGGAATCGAAATATGTTAACATTTAATTATATATGTAATTATTTCTCTTACAAATATGTCTTCACAATATCGATATAATAAAAGTAAATTAATAGTATCAACATGAACTCTTAAAAAA